>SNQJ01S0212499.1:3331-19142 GCA_010110895.2 Picea sitchensis | reverse complement strand
GGTCCATTACCGGGGCTACATCAATGATCAACATGGCGTACATGTGGATCCATCCAAGATCCAAGTCATCCATGACTGGCCAGCCCCAACAACACTCATTGAGCTTCAAAGCTTCTTGGGCCTTGCCAATTTCTACCACAGGTTTGTGTTGGGATTCTCCCATATTGCATGGGCCCTCAGCCAAATAAAAAGGGGTGGTGGTAAGGAAAAAATTGCGTGGGGCCGATACCAACAACAAGCATTCGATGATTTGAAGCGGTTCTTGTGCTCAACCACAGTAATTTCACTACCAGACTTGAAACATCCCTTTGAGATTGAGACAAATGCTTCAAACTATGCTGTGGGCGCCGTTCTCACTCAGCTCGACCACCCCGTGGCCTATCATATGGAGACGTTGTCAGATACTGTCCCTAAGTACCCTACTTACGACAAATAAATGTACTCCATTGTGAAAGCATGTTGCCAGTGGAGACATTACATTCTTGGGAAGGAGACAGTCATCCACACTGATCATAAGCCACTGCAGTTCATGTAAACACAGGGAAAATTGCAGAATGACCACCATCAAAAGTGGTCCACATAATTGCAACAATTCCACCTCAACATCAAGTATAAAAGATGAAGCACCAATCATGTTGCTGATTTCCTCAGCAGACCGCCAGTCGCGGCACTCACCACGGTGCTAGACTCTTGCGGCCATGAGACATCTGGATATCCCCAACTTTATGAGATAGACCCTGACTTCGCCACCACCTACCAAATGTTGGGTGCAAACGCAGTTGTCGATAATTTCCATCTTCAGGATGGGTTGTTGTGTCGTCTGGGCCATATCATTGTTCTATCAAGTGAGCCAATGAAGTTGATATGGGAAGCCCACTACTATCGGGTGGCAAGACACTTTGGCGTCGAAAAGGCAATGGCGATGCTACAAAAACATTTCTACTGGCTAAAACTTCGACAAGAGGTTAGCAAGTATATTAGGTCCTACACTGCCTACACTATTGCCAAATTGACCACTAAGAAACTAGGCCTATACACCCCTCTTCCTACTCCTGAAAAGCCATGGGAATCCATCTCAATGGACTACATGTCAGGCCTCCCGTCCACCAAGTGGGGAAATGACTATGTTTTTGTGGTTGTTTATCGCTTATCTAAGATGGCGATTCTGGTTGCCTGCAAGAAGAGCATTACAACAAAGGCCACTGCCAAGCTCTTCTTTGAACGAGTCTGGGTACATTTTGGAATCCCAAAAACCATTGTCTCAGATCGGGATAGTTGATTTCTTAGCACATTTTGGTTGAGCCTCTGGTCACTGTTGGACACCAAGCTCACCAAATCCATGACCTTCTACCCCCAGACAGATGGCCAAACTGAGGTTGTAAATCGAATGATTGTGCATATCCTTCGCATGTATAATTCAAACCACTCTCACACATGGGATGAGAGCCTTACCTATGTCCAGCATAGCTACGACCGAGGCCTGCATATCTCAACCGACCACAACCCCTTTCAAGTGGGGTTGGGATTCCAACCATTGGGTCCCATAGATGTTGCACTTCCCCTTGCGGTCACCTCGACTGAATCATCTCTTGCTCCAACTGAAGCTGACAAAGCCACTCGGTTCATTGAGTGGATCTAGCACATCTGCTAACAGGTTCGGGATATCTTACAGAAGTCCAATGACAAGTACAAACAACACCATGATTAACATCGGGTGCCACATAAGTTTCAGGTGGGCGAAAAAGTTTGGTTGAACTTGCAGAAAGAATGCCTTATAGAACCCCATCGGAAGCTTCGCCCACTCCGTTATTGACCGTACACTATCACCAAGGCTATGGGGGATAATTCTTTTGAGCTCAACATTCCTCCTTTCCTTGGCCTGCACCCAATGTTCAACGTGGATCTCCTTCACCCTTATTTCCCACCATTATTGGACACCTCAGAAGTAGCAGAACAACTGAAACCAACAGAGCTCAACCCCGAATGCATATAATAGGAATCCAATGATCAGATTGTGGACAGACAGATCAAGGGCACTCGACAACAAAGGATCCAACTTTATCGAATCGTCAAAGCAGGGCAGCTCCTGCACCAAGGCAAGTGGCTCACCCGGGGCCAAATTCAATAGAAATTTCCTCATCTGATGGGGGACCTCAACGCAATGGAGACCATTGCTTCCTAAGGAGGGAGGATTTATCCAGATGGATATCGGTGTCCACCCAACTTTTTCAACTAGCTCAAAACAATTTTCTGACAATTTTGGCAATTTACTATTTTTAGCAGTTTTAACTTCCGGGGCCATTTTGAGGGCCTAAATGAAGGTTTTTTGGGATCGATCTCTCTAACTATATCCAAAGGCATGATGGAGCCCCCAAAATGAATATCCTTGACGATACCTTTCCAACATTCTATCACATGCCTAAAACGAAGATCGTATGCAAAAGTTACAACCCCAGGAAGTTGATGTACTAACTTACCCAAATGGAGCCCACATGACTTTTGGCACTTCATCTCCTAGGGTTAGGTTTTTGGATGTCCAGGGTTTTTGACATTCTTTATTATTGTAAAAAGGCCTTCAGAGCCTCATTCTAACCTTCTTCTTTTGAATGCGCACTGCGGTCACATCTCTTCTCAGAGATAAGCCACCACCATTCCAACAAGCTTGTTTCTGCTGCATTTTACAGTTTCATCTTATTTCGTTATTGAATAGAAAACCAGTTTTACTGTATCTCTATTATTTTGTGTTAAGCACTTGTTAATAATATATATTCATTTCATTCTTCTCATAAAATTCGGATCAGTGGTATCAGAGTGGTCTTCTCCTTGTCGTTTTAATGCATGTCCCCAACGAGGTCGGAGTACAAAGAGTTGGGTCTCGAGATTATTTCTCTTGAGGATAGAAGCTCTCACATGCCCAAGTGACCTCCCATGGTAGGAGAAAAGAAATATGACAGGATAGGAGATCCTTTCAAACTATTGATTGAGGAATCCCTCACGCAACAGAGGAACGAGATGGTGGATAGTTTTGCACAAATCCTTCAAGGATGCTATTAAGGAACAATACTACCCTGTCGGAAGTTATGACGACTTGTATACCAAATGGACCACATTGCAACAAGAAAGAGACCAAGCAGTGCCATATTTCACAAATATCTTCCATACCTTGTGCACAAGGTTGGGTATCAAAGATTCAGAGTGACATCTAGTCCTCAAGTATCACGGTGCTCTGCATAGATACATCTATACTGAAATGGAATTTTTGGACATCTCATCCTTGGGAACGACCTACCGATATGCAGTCAAAATTGAGCAGATGCTCAAACAAAAGACGGAGTAATTTGGGCCTGGAAACCCCTCACAACAAAATCCAGGAAAGGGAGGCCCCAACCCACCGAACAAAGGACATAACAAATATGGACAATATCAGGACCCCCAGTCCAAGCCGCAAGCAAAGAAGGACAACGGAAAGACAAAGAAATATACCGGGAAGTGGTGCGACTTCCATAAGAGCCCTTGGCATAACACTGTTGACTACCGCTCAAAGCAGTCGTTGGTGGCCGAAGTGAAAGCCTCTGAATTAGATGTGGATTTTGACTCTGAGACAAAACTAGAAAGGGGAAGATGGATCATTGATGTGGAACCCAGTGCCACCGTTGCTACCACCAAGCTCCAGCCTGGTGAACCAGATGAGCCAGAAGAAGGAGAGCACCTCTTCCATTAACATATGTGGGTAAAAGGCACCTCGCTGCACTTCATCGTTGATAGAAGTAGCCAGAAGAACCTCATCTTAGATGAGGTTGTCAAGTAGCTGGCTCTGCCAAGAACGCCACACCCACAACCCTACACCATTGGATGGCTCCGTTAAGGAGGCGATCTCCACATCAACCAACATTGCCGACTATCATACAACATCAGGCCCTTCAAAGATGAAGTATTGTGTGATGCTGCTCCTCTCGAAGTTTTTGATGTTCTTTTGGGCCAACCTTATTTATGGAAACGTCATGCTATATATGAGTCTAGGCCTCATAGTGTTATTATTACTTTGAACATGAAATTGTATAGGATACCCGAGGCAGTCCCACCTACTGCTATTTCCTTGATCTATTCTAAGAAATGCAGGAAGGTCATCTCTCAAATGGGGAAGTTTGTCTTCTTCATGATTTGCTCTCATAATAAGTGAAATATCACAACCACATCCAGGGTCTCTACGGATGAACTCTCCACACAGCAAAATCAAGTAGATAAGGTCGTGGAAGAATAATGAGATATCTTCTCCTCACCTACAGGGGTACCTTTGCACTGCCAGGTCAAGCACCCCATCGATCGAACCCCCGACGTACCACTGCCCAATGGGGTAGTCTATCGTCTCTCTTTGTTAGAGAATGATGAGATCAAGCGACAGATCCAAGAACTGCTCCAGAAGGGGCACATCCACCCTAGCTCATCACCTTGCGGGAGCTCAATCGTGTTGTTACAGAAGAAATATGGAACCTTACGACTCTGTATTGATTACCAGGATCTGAATAAAATCACAGTCAGAAACCGGTACCCGATTCTCCAAATCGATGACCTCCTTGATCAACTCACAGGGGCCAAATACTTTAGTAAGATTGATTTGAAGTCTGGCTACCACGAGGTCCTGATAGAACAGACATATGTATGGAAGACTACCTTCAAGTCAAAGGAAGGCCTTTTTGAATGGTTGGTCATGCCATTTGGTTTGATAAATACTCCAACAACTTTCATGAGTATGATGGAGGATATCCCGCAACCATTCTCCAATACTTTTGTAGTTGTGTATCTGGATGACATTCTATTTTTCAACAAGACTTGGGCCAAACACTTGTAGCATATTCAACAGGTTCTGCACACCTTGCGGTAGCACAAGCTATATGCCACCTTGGAAAAATGCTCCTTCGGCATGGATAGGGTCCATTACCTGGGCTACATCATTGATCAACATGGCATACATGTGGATCCATACAAGATCCAAGTCATCCATGACTGGCCAGCCCCAACAACACTCACTAAGCTTCAAAGCTTCTAGGGCCTTACCAATTTCTACCGCAGGTTCGTGTTGGGATTCTCCCATATTACATGGGCCCTTAGCCAAATAAACAGGGGTGGTGGTAAGGAAAAATTTGCGTGGGGCCGATACCAACAACAAGCATTCGATGATTTGAAGCGGTGCTTGCGCTCAGCCACAGTAATTTCACTACCAGACTTGAAACATCCCTTTGAGATTGAGATAGATGCTTCAGACTATGCCGTGGGCACCGTTCTCACTCAGCACGACCACCCTGTGGCCTATCATAGGGAGACACTGTCAGATACTATCCGTAAGTACCCTACTTACAGAAAATAAATGTACTCCATTGTGCAAGCATGCCGCCAGTGGAGACATTACATTCTTGGGAAGGAGACAGTCATCCACACTGATCATAAGCCACTGCAGTTCATGTAGACACAGGGAAAATTACAGAATGGCCACCATCAAAAGTGGTCCACATACTTGCAGAAATTTTACCTCAACATCAAGTATAAAACAAGAAGCACCAATCATGTCGCTGATTTCCTCAGTAGACCACCAGTCGCGGCACTCACCACGGTGCTAGACTCTTGCGGCGATGAGACATATAGATGGCCCCAACTCTATGTGATAGACCTTGACTTCGCCACCACCTACCAAATGTTGGGTGCAAACATAGTTGTCAATAATTTCCATCTTCAAGATGGGTTGTTGTGTCGTCTGGGCCATATCCGTGTTCCATCAAGTGAGCTAGCGAAGTTGATCCGGGAAGCCCACTACAGTCGGGTGGCAAGACACTTTAGCATCGAAAAGGCAGTGGTGATGCTATAGAAACATTTCTACTGGCCGAAACTTCGACAGAAGGTCAGCAGGTATATCAGGTCCTACACTACCTATGCTATTGCCAAACCGGCCACTAAGAAACAGGGCCTATACACCCCTCTTCCTACTCCTAACAAGCCATGGGAATCCATCTCAATGGACTACATGTCAGGCCTCCCATCCACCAAGTGGGGAAATGACTATGTTTTTGTGGTTGTTTATCGCTTATCTAAGATGGCGATTCTAGTTTGGCCATCTGGTCACTGCTGGACACCAAGCTCACCAAATCCACGACCTTCTACGACAGATGGCCAAACTAAGGTTGTAAATCGAATGATTGTGCATATCCTTCGCATGTATAATTCAAAGCACCCTCACACATGGGTTTTGAGCCTTACCTATGTCCAACATAGCTACGACCGAGGCCTGCATAGCTCAACCGACCACAATCCCTTTCAAGTGGGGTTGGGATTCTAACCATTGGGTCCCATAGATGTTTCACTTCCCCTTGCGGTCACCTCAACTGAATCATCTCTTGCTCCAACTGAAGCTGACAAATCCACTCGGTTCATTGAGGGGATCTAGCACATCTGCCAACAGGTTCAGGATATCTTATAGAAGTCCAATGACAAGTACAAACAACACCATGATTAACATCGGGTGCCACATAAGTTTCAGGTGGGCGACAAAGTTTGGTTGCACTTGCAGAAATAATGCCTTATAGGACCCCATCGGAAGGTTCGCCCACTCCGTTATCGGCCATACACTATCACCAAGGCTATGGGGGATAATTCTTTTGAGCTCAACATTCCTCCTTTCCTTGGCCTTCACCCAGTGTTCAACGTGGATCTCCTTCGCCCTTATTTCCCACCATTATTGGACACCTCAGAAGTAGCAGAACAACTGACACCAATAGAGCTCAACCCCAACTGCATACAATAGGAATCCAATGATCAGATTGTGGAGAAACAAATCAAGGGCACTCGACAACAAAGGATCCATCTTTATCGAGTCGTCAAATCAGGGCAGCTCCTGCACCAAGGCAAGTGGCTCCCCCGCGGCCAAATTCAATAGAAATTTCCTCATCTGATGGGGGACCTCAACGCAATGGAGACCATTGATTCCTAAGGATGGAGGATTTATCCAGATGGATATCGGTGGCCACCCACCTTTTCCAACTAGCTCAAAACAATTTTCTGACAATTTTGGCAATTTACTATTTTTAGCAGTTTTAACTTCCATGGCCATTTTGAGGGCCTAAATGAAGCTTTTTATGGATTGAGATCCTTAATGATAGCTGAAGGCATGATGGATCCCCCAAAATGAATCTCCTCGATGATACCTTTCCAAAGGGATATCACACGCCTAAAATGGAGATCGTATGAAAAAGTTATGACCCTGGGAAGTTGATGTACTAACTTACCCAAATGGGGCCCACATGACTTTTGGCGCCTCATCTCCTAGGGTTAGGTTTTTGGATGTCTAGGGTTTTTGGAATTCTTGATTATTGTAAAAAGGCCTTTATAGCCTCATTGTAATCTTCTTCTTGTGAATGCGCACTGTGGTCACATATCTTCTAAGAGATAAGCCGCCACCATTCCAACAAGCTTGCTTCCACTGCATTTTACAGTTTCAGCTTATTTCATTATTGAATAGAAAACCAGTTTTACTGTATCTCTGTTATTTTGTGTTAAGAACCTGTTAATAATATGTATTCATTTTGTTCTTCTCATAAAATACGGATCAGTGGTATCAGAGCGGTATGCTGCTTGTCGTCTTAATGCATGTCCCCAACGAGGTCGGAGTACAAAGAGTTGGGTCTCGAGCTTATTTCTCTTGAGGATAGAAGCTCTCGCATGCCCAAGTGACCTCCCATGGAAGGAGAAAATAAATATGACAAGACATGAGATCCATTCAAACTATTGATTGAGGAAGCCATGACACAACATAGGAATGAGATGATGGACAGTTTTGCGCAAATCCTTCGGCGGCTACCAACTAGCGACGCATATTCTTCGAACGGAGGCGCCGCCCCCTTCAAGGTACAAATAAACTTCGATATTCCTATATTTGAAGGTCATATAGACATAGATGTTGTAGACAAGTGGTTGAATATACTAGAAGGGTACTTTTCTATCCATAACTTTTCAAATAGAGAAAATATTACTTTTGCGCTCCTCAAAGTCGTTCCCCATGTCAAAGATTGGTGGGAAACTTTCCATGAGCACAAGAAAACAGAGGAAACTTCATTTTTTTCAGTCACGGCCACCTGGGAATACTTCAGGGATTCTATTAAGGAACAATACTACCTTGTCAGAAGTTATGATGACCTGTATACCAAATGGACCACACTGTGGTAAGAAAGAGACCAAGCAGTGCCAGATTTCAAAAATATCTTCCATACCTTGCGCACCAAGTTAGGTATCAAAGATTCAGAGTGACATATGGTGCTCAAGTATCGTGATGCTTTTCATAGATACATCCAGACCAAAATGGAATTTCTGGACATCTCATCCTTGGGCACGACCTACCGATATGCCATCAAAATCGAGCAGAAGCTCAAATAAAAGACGCATCAATTTGGGCCAGGGAACCCCTCACAACAAAAGCCAGGAAAGTTTGGCCCCGAACCACCAAACAAAGGACAAAGATAATATGGACAGTATCAAAACCACCAGTCCAAGCTGCAAGCAAAGAAGGACACCAGAAAGACAAAGAAATATACCGGGAAGTGGTGCGACTTCCATAAGAGCCCTTGGCATAACACTGTTGACTTCCTCTCAAAGAAGTCACTGGTGGCTGAAGTGAAAGCCTCTGAATCAGATGTAGATTCTGACTTTGAGCTAGAACCAGAAAGGGGAAGATGGATCATTGATGCGGAACCCAGTGCCACCGTTGCTAACACCGAGCTCCAGCCTGGTGAACCAGGTGATCCAGAAGAAGGAGAGTGCCTCTTCCATTCATAGATGTAGGTAAAAGGCAGAAGAACCTCATCTCAATAGAGGTCGTCAAGTGGCTGGCCCTGCGAACAACGCCGCACCTACAACCCCACACCATTGGATGGCTCTGCCAAGGAAGTGATCTCTACGTTAGCCAACAGTGTCGACTGTCGTACGACATCAAGCCCTTCAAAGACAAGGTATTGTGTGATGTTTCTCCTCTCGAAGTTTGTGATGTTCTTTTGGGCCAACCTTATTTATGGAAACGTCATGTTGTATATGAGTCTAGGCCTCGTAGTGTTATTATTACTTTTAATAGGAAATTGTACAGGATACCTGAGGTAGTCCCACGTAGTGCTATTTCCTTGATATCTTCTAACCAATGTAGGAAGGTCATGTCTCAAGCATGGAAGTTTGTCTTCTTCATGATTCGCTCTCATAATAAGTGAAAGATCACAACCACATCCAGGGTCTCTGTGAGACCTCTCCACATAGCATAAGAAAGTAGATAAGGTCATGGAAGAATACTCAGATATCTTCTCCTCACCTACAGGGGCACCTCTGCACTGCCAGGTCAAGCAACCCATCGATCTCACCCCCGGTACACCGCTTCCCAATGGGCCAGTCTATCGTTGCTCTTTGTTAGAGAATGAGGAGATCAAGCGACATATCTAAGAACTACTCCACAAGGGGCACATCCGTCCCAAATCATCACCTTGCATGAGCCCAATCGTGTTGGTATAGAAGAAAGATGGAACGTGGTGACTCTGTATTGATTACCGGGCCCTGAATAAAATCACAGTCAGAAACCGGTACCCAATTCACCGAATCAATGATCTCCTTGATCAAATCACAGGGGCCAAATACTTCAGTAAGATTTATCTGAAGTTTGGCTACCACCAGGTCCCGATAGAATAGACAGATGTATGGAAGACTACCTTTAAGTAAAAGGAAGTCCTTTTTGAATGGTTGGTCATGCCCTTTGGTTTGACAAATTCTCCAGCCAGTTTCATGAGGATGATGGACGATATCCTACGACCATTCACCAATAATTTTGTAGTGGTGTATCTAGATGACTTTATAATTTATAACAAGACTTGGGCCGAACACTTGCAACATATTCAGCAGGTTCTGCATACCTTGTGGCAGCAGAAGCTATATGCCAACTTGGAAAAATGCTCCTTCGGCATGGACAGGGTCCATTAACTGGGCTACATCATTGATCAACATGGCATACATGTAGATCCAACCAAGATCCAAGTCATCCATGAATGGATAGCCCCAACAACACTCACTGAGCTTCAGAGCTTCTTGGGCCTTGCCAATTTCTACCGCAGGTTCATGTTGGGATTCTCCCATATTGCATGGGCCCTCAGCCAAATAAACATGGGTGGTGGTAAGGAGAAATTTGTGTTGGGCCGGTCCCAACAACAAGCGTTCGATTATTTGAAGCAGTGCTTGTGCTCAGCCCCAGTACTTTCACTACCAGACCTGGAACATCCATTTGAGATAGAGACAGATGCTTCAGACTATGCTGTGGGCACCGTTCTCACTCAACACAACCACCCCGTGGCCTATCATAGTGAGACACTGTCAGTAAGTACCCTACTTATGACAAAGAAATGTACTGCATTTTGAAAGCATGCCACCAGTGGAAACATTAAATTATTGGGAAGGAGACAATCATCCACACTAATCATAAGCCACTGCAGTTCATGCAGACACAGGGAAAATTGCAGAATGACCGCCATCAAAAGTGGTCCACATACTTGCAGCGATTCCACCTCAACATCAAGTATAAAATAGGAAGCACCAATCGCATCGCTGATTGCCTCAGTAGACAGCTAGTTGTGACACTCACCATGGTGCTAGACTCTTGCGACCATGAGACATCTGGATGGCCCCAACTCTTTCAGACAGAACCTGACTTCGTCACCACCTACCCAATGTTGGGTGAAAACGCAGTTGTCGATAATTTCCATCTTCAGGATGGGTTGTTGTGTCATCTAGGCCATATCTGTGTTCCATGAAGTGAGAGAGCGAAGCTGATCTGGGAAGCCCACTATAGTCGGGTGGCAGGACACTTCAACATCGAAAATACAATGGTGATGCTACAAAAATATTTGTACTAGCCAAAACTTCGACAGAAGGCCATCAAGTATATTAGGTCCTGCACTACCTATGCGATTGCCAAACCGACCACTAAGAAACATGGCCTGTACACCCCTCTTGCTACTCCTGACAGGCCATGGGAATCCATCTCAATGGACAACATGTCCGGCCTCCAATCCACCAAGTGGGGAAATGACTGTGTTTTTATGGGTGCTGATCGCTTTTCTAAGATGGCAATTCTGGTTGCCTGCAAGAAGAGCATCACAACAAAAGCCACTGCCAAGCTCTTCTTTAAACGAGTCTGGGTGCATTTTGGAATCCCACAAACCATTGTCTCAGATCAGGATAGTCGATTTCTCAGCACATTCTAGTCAAGCCTCTAGTCACTACTGGACACAAAGCTCACCAAATCCATGACCTTCCACCCCCAGACAGATGGCAAAACCGAGGTTGTAAAATGAATGATTATGCATATCCTTCGCATGTATAATTCAAAGAACCCTCTCACATGGGATGATATCCTTCCCTATGTCCAACATAGATACAACCAAGGCCTGCATAGATCAATCGACCACAACCCATTTGAAGTGGGGTTGGGATTCCAACCATTGGGTCCCATAGATGTTGCACTTCCCCTTATGGTCACCTCGACCGACTCATATCCTGCTCCAACTGAAGATGACAAAGCCACTCGGTTCATTGAGTGGATCCAACACATTCACCAATAGGTTCAGGATATCCTACAGAAGTCCAATGACATGTACAAATAACGCCATGATCAACATCGACTGCCACATAAGTTTGAGGTGGGTGACAAAGTTTGGTTGCACTTGTAGAAAGAACGCCTTAGAGGACCCCATCGAAAGCTTCTCCCACTCCGTTATGGGATATACACTACACCAAGGCCATGGGGGATAATGCTTTTGAGCTCAACATTCCTCCTTTCCTTGGCCTGCACCTAATGTTCAACGTGGATCTCCTTCGCCCTTATTTCCCACCATTATTGGACACCTCAGAAGTAGTAGAACAACTGACACCAATAGAGCTCAACCCCGACTGCATGAAACATGCATCCAATGATCAGATTGTGGATAGACAGATCAAGGGCACTTGACAACAAAGGATCCAACTTTATTGAGTCATCAAAGCAGGGCAGCTCCTGCACCAAGGCAGGTGGCTCACCCGGGGCCAAATTCAATAGAAATTTCCTGATCTAATGGGGACCTCAACGCAATGGAGACCATTGATTCCTAAGGAGGGAGTATTTATCCAGATGGATATCAGTGACCACCCACCTTTTCCAACTGGTTCAAAACATTTTTCTAACAATTTTGGCAATTTACTATTTTTAGCAGTTTTAACTTCTGGGGCCATTTTGAGGGCCTAAATGAAGGTTTTTCGCAATCGAGCTCCCCAATGATGGCTAAAGGCATGATGGATCCCCCAAAATGAATCTCCTCTACTATACCTTTTCAACGGGCTATCACACGCCTAAAACGAAGATCGTTTGCAAAAGTTACGACCCCGGGAAGTTGATGTATTAACTTACCCAAACAAGACCCACATGACTTTTGGTGCTTCATCTCCTAGGTTAGGTTTTTGGATGTCTAGGGTTTTGGGCATTTTTATTATTGTAAAAAGGCCTTCAGAGCCTCATTGTAACCTTCTTCTTGCGAATGCGCGCTGCGGTCACATCTCTTCTCAGAGATAGCCACCACCATTCCAGCAAGCTTATTTCGTTATTGAATAGAAAACCAGTTTTAATGTATCTCTGTTATTTTGTGTTAAGAACCTGTTAATAATATGTATTCATTTCGTTTTGCTCATAAAATCCGGATCAATTGCATAATCCTAGGAATAAATGTAGGCCAAGACTATGGATTCCTTGTGCATAATTAACTCAATATTTTGGAATAACAACCATAACATTACATAATTTCCAACAAACAATGTTGAGAGTATAAAATGGTAGTGTCTAAAAACATCTACAAATTACAAGTTTTGAAATTAGGAAATACAACATTTTCTTGCAAATTGTACTCTTGAATTTAGGAGAATCTATAGAATGAAGGGGATAAATTTTTTGAATATTAAAAGTGCAACATCGTGCAAAGAATATAACACTTACACAAAATTCTCCCACTTATTTTTTTCATTGCATACAAGGAGCCCGAGGATTACATGATCAACAATTCAGAGTAGCAATGCCAAATGGTTCTCTATGCCAAGAGAATTTCTCAATGCTTACAGACTTTGTCAATGAATCTACAATAATATTCAAAGTGCTCACCTTCACCAACAAAACCTTCTTGTTTTCAACATTGTCTCTCACAAAGTGATACCAAATATCAATGTGCTTTGTCTTAAAATGATAAGTCGATTTCTTTGCTAGAAAGATTGAACTCTGACTGTCACAATCTAACTTTACAACTTTTTGAACAAACCCAATACCTAAACACAAACTCTATAACCATACAACTTCCTTACTCACATGAGTAGTTTCCATGTGTTCAACTTCTATAGTTGAGAGTGCCACTACAGATTGTCTCTTTCTCACCCAACTGATTGCTCCTCCAAATAGGTTAAACACATAACCACTTGTAGATCTTTCGTGATCTAGATATATAGCCCAGTCTACATCAACAAATCCATGTATTTCCAACATTATGTCTGCATGACTAGGTCTTCCTTGGTAGCAAATTTCTTAATTTGTAGTGCCACACAAATACCTAAAATCCCTATTTATAGTTATCCAATGCTCTTTCCTTGGTTTTGACATTTACCTGCTAAAAAATCCGAATGAATGTGAAATGTCCAGTCTAGTATAGGTCATTGCATACATCAAACTACCAAGAACACTAGCATAAGGAACACGAGACATGTCCTCTTCCTACTCCCATGTCTTGGGACATTGATCTGCAAATAACTTTACACCTACATGAATATGAACTATGATCGATTTACATGCCTACATATTAAACCTCTGCAATATTGTCTCAACATATTTCCTCCGATTCAACAAGAGTTTTGTATTTTCCTAATCTCTTTTAATTTCCATGCTGAAAACAAAATTTGCAACACCAAGATATTTCATATCAAATTTAGAACACAAATGTGTTTTTAGCTCCTTGATGATTTCCTTGTTATTTCCAATCAAAAACATATCATCAACGCATAGAACCACATAAATAAAATGATCACCTACTAATTTGAAATACACACAATGATCGACTTTTCTCCTTGTGAAACCAAGCCCAAAATATAAGTATCAAACTTTTGATACCACCTCCTTGGAGATTACTTTTACTCATAAAATGACTTTTTCAACTTGCAAACTAGCTGTTTCTTACCCTTCATTGCAAAACATTCTAAGTCTTTCATGTATATTTCTTATTTAAGATCCCTATGTAGGAATGTTGTCTTTATGTCCATATTTTCTACTTCAAGATCAAAAGTAGCAACAATAAAAAAAACAAATATAATAAAAGTCAATTTAGAAATAGGTGAAAAAAATGTCACCAAAACAATTCCCTCCATTTGGGAATATCCCTTTTCTTCTAAGAAAGCTTTATACTTCTCCACTTTACCTTCTGCATTAAACTTCTTCTTAAACACCTATTTGCTACCAACAAACTTTCTTCCAGGAAGTAAATCAACTAGATCCCAAACCTCATTTTTATCTAAGGCTGTAATTTCTTCAACCATGGCCTTCTTCTAGAGTTTATCATCCTCTGAATCCACTTCCTCCCTAACAATGCTATGATCATCATTAATAATATATAAAGAAAAACTAGAGTGAAAATCAGGTGGAGTATACCTTTCTGGTAACCTTCTTTCTCAAATCAATCTCTTCAATACTGGAGCATGAGGTTCTTCTTCTTCTTTTGATTCATGTTCTTTTATTGAGTCAAATTATTCACCCACCAACTCAAACTCTATTGTCTATGGTTATTTTTCCTTTGTTAGGAATTCATGTTTGGGAACATCTTTAACCTCTCTAAAGACATCATCCTGACTATAAATGATCTTCTTAGTTTCTAGGTTCCAAAGTTTATAGCCTTTTATACCATCTTTATAACCAATAAAGATACACTTTTCGTCTTTATTATCCAGCTTACTCATATTTTCCTTTGGAACATGTACATAATAATCACAACCAAACACTCTAAGATGTTCAAGAAAGGGTTTTTTACTAGCCCATGCTTCATGTGGATTTTGTCCACCAACTCTAATGAGGGTGATCTATTTACTAGATAACATGCATTACTCACTACATCTACCAAAAATTCTTGTACTAACTCAAAAATACTTAGCATGGTCCTTGTTTTTTCCATCAACATGCTATTCATCCTTTCTATAACCCCCCTATGTTGAGGTGTGTATGGAGTAGTATTTTTCCTTGCTATACCACAGTTCTTAAAGAATTCCTCAAATTCATTCTAGTAGAACTCTCCACCAATATCTATCCTCAACACCTTTATTTTATTCTTTGTTTGATTCTCCACAACATCCTTTAACTCTTCAAATTTACCAAAGACCTCATATTTCTTTTGGAGGAAGAAAATCCATGTATTCCTTAATAAATCATCAATGAAGGAAATATAGTACACAAATTTACCTAGTGATGGAATATGCACAGTTCCAAACACATCAATGTGTACTAATTATAAGATTCCATTTAATCTTGTAGACATTGATGTGCAATCTGACATACCTTTACCGCGTAGTGCTTGAAATCCCTTATCTCCATTATGTCCCAGTCTGTGGTGCCGCATCATAATATTTTCTCTAGAGACTATAGGGGTTTGGTATTCTTCATTTCCACCCTCAAGAACAATAGAAATTTTACACCCATTACTTATAGTGCTTCCCAACAACTTGTGCATAGTTCCATTTGTTGGACAACTAA
>SNQJ01S0212498.1:2115-12792 GCA_010110895.2 Picea sitchensis | reverse complement strand
ATAAGGGGACCACTTTGGAGTTCATCCATCTTTACTTCTTATCAACCATGACAAGACAATAATGAGTCATCTTTACATCAAACAATATTGGGTCCATTACACAAACCTTTGTGCTGCAGGGATTTCTTCAAGGGATGACATCAATGACAACCAACCTTAATCAACAACATCCTCCATCCTCTTTACACAAAATCTTTGGGGTGCTCTGCCCAGCCTATGGGCTTCCAACCCATGTATGTGTCATAATGGCCAACTTCCTCAAAACCAAGCCCATATATCCATCATATAAGGTATTTAAGGATGTTAGAGCCATTTTCGGAGGGGTTTGAGTCATTATATGACTCACTTCTCTTCATAACATGTACCAGAGTCCCATAATAAGGCACAATGTCCTCGGCACAACCCATAAATGCCCCTCAAAGAACCATGTTTGGGGAATTCAAAAAAAAACAAAATATAGAACAGAGTAAAACAATGTTCATAAGACATGTTAGTCCTTAAATCATGCAAAGTAAGTTGATGTTTTAGATAGAATCCATGTGAACAATTCACCCCAGAAACCCCTTCAAGTATCACCCAATCCCAAGACCTTGTGAGGGTTACTAAGTTTAAGTATGGGAGGGCCTTCATCCAACTCTATTGGGTGTGCCACTTGAAAAATAAGTTACCCAAGTGGAGAGATAGCCCCTGGGAGTGACAAGGGAAAGTAAAAACCCATCAAGAGCAAGTGTGAGTGTGATATGGAATCGAGATTCCTTCATGGCTTATGGTATCCAATTCTATGAGAACCTTTGTAGAGGTGGTGCTTTCTTGCTTGATATACCCTTTCCTCGATGATTTTTGCATTACAAACCCCTTAATTTACCTTTTGATACCCAATTATCATTTGCAAGTCCCATTTATAAGGTTTCAAGATTCATTCCTTTATATTTTACTGGGCAATAGTCCTTTATAATTGGTGCATTCATTCACATCTCAATAGGGGTGATTACCATTAGAGGGGGTAGAGCTCAAGCTGGCTTGAGGCTTTTATGGTGGCATTTAAAATTTAGCAATTATGTGTGTGTGTGTGTGTGTATATATATATATATATAACAATTGCATCATCCTTTGTGCTTTCAACTCCTTCTTCTCATGAGAGAGTGGGTCATAACCAAAGTTTGGGATATATGAAATGATTTATAATGGAAAATATTAAGCATGATCGGTAACTGACGTTACCCTTGGGAGGGTCCCCCAGTATTACCCCTTTTCCCTATGTGGTGACAACATGGGACTAGGGCACAAAAGATGACCACCAAGGTGAAATAAGGAAACCAAGACAATTTATCACGCAAGTGATCCACTGTTGGCACAGGGGCAGACCCAGGGTTCAATGCTACAACAAAGCACTAACAAAGCCCTAACTACCGACCCTTTTGGAAAAACCCTTGAAGCAGATGAATTCTCACTCGAGGTAGAGGAAGGGGTGGTTGCAAGATTCAGGTGTTTGCAACCTTAGCTGGGACACAAATATGTGATTGTACTACTTAATAAATCACTTAGCACCGTCATTTCCTCAATATGAAATCAATATCCACTTCGCTGATAAAACAGAGCTTCACAACATTCACACTAATCTAATGTATTTAAGCACTTAACATAGGTAAATAGATCAGATCGAGCAGGTCAAGCACTAAGCATAGCCATATAGATCAGATCTAGCATTCTCACATATAATAAGCACAAAGCATAAGTAGATCTATCTAAATACATTAAATCACTTAGTAAATAACATGTGAACACATCAAGACAAGGCACAAAGTAGCATAACACAGTATTTATGTGGTTCAACCCCACCTTGGGGCTATGTCCACCAAATCTTCTCCTTTATTGTCTTCAGTCAATCAGTTACAAGCAAAGAGACTCAAAACCCTTACTTTGCACAGGACAGAATATCTGCGCAGATTGCTAGATCCTTCTTCCTTGCATTACAAAACAAAGCCTTCCACAATCTGCTACAAGGACCTGCACTTAGCTCTGCAAGTCTCTTACAGTCATGCACAAAGAACTTACATACTCTACTTTCACTTAGCATACATTCACATCACATAGATGAACCACTACTTCTATATTTCCTAAGCATCTATTTATATATTACAAAATAGGCCTAAACATGGGTAAACCCATGGGCTGACATCCCAATCCCATTACATAATCCCCAAAACCCAAAAAGGACCCAAAAAAGGGCCGAGATCTCGTGATCTCTGCTTCATCTTCCGCTCCTCCTTCGACAGGCTGTCAAAGTCCCAAAGTAGGTCAACATGACCAAGAATCTCCCAAAACTTGGTCAAGGGCCAACAAACCCCCAACACTCACCTGTGACTCGTCCCGAGTCACTCTGGTCTGATTAGTTCTGCTTCGAATGCCCCAAGTTTGGATCGAGCTGTTTCGACTTGCTGCTTTGCTATGGCCTCTTTCTTGGCGAACTCCTGGATCACTGTGTCATTCACTGGCCCTTCTAGGCACTGTTCTGTTGTAGTGACAACCTATTCTAGCTCATCTCCTCGACTTTCAACCTCTGTGAACAATCGGTATGCCTTATATTATACAGGTTGGAGCCATTGAGTTACATCCATAACTTTGCTCTGGATCGTATGGATCTACTGCTGGGCGGTGCATTGCTCTTGAGATATTTTCATTCTATCTACAGCTCACAGGGCCTTCAGCTGCACCTATAGTGTGTCTACATGTTGCTTCGCTTCCTGGAGTTATGACTCTAGTTCCTGTAACTCTGGGTTCTCAATGAGGTTCTCATATATTTGGGTGCTGCGATTACTCGATTGCTTGCACTCAAGGGCAAGAGCTTTTAGTTTTTCAACTGGGCTATGGGCAGTGGATTCCCTTAGGTCTCTTACATATTGCAGGGTCTCGGTCACTGCGTGTAGCTTCAAATATGCTATGCATTGTTGTAGTTGCTGAATCACTTCTTCAAGTTGTGCCACCTGCTGTGGGACTCTCTCTTCGGTCTTTACTTCTACAACTTTCATAGAGCGAAGTTCTCTTTTGACCCTTTCCTTTACTTTGAGTTGCTCCGCAAGAAACTGTTCCTTTTCTTTCTGTAGTTGGACTTTTTCTTCATCCCACTTTGCTTGGAGAGCAAGGTTTTCTCGTTCTGCAGTACTGCATTGCTCTAAAATGTCTCCCTGTACTTGTGCTAAAGCCTGGGTGGCTTGCGCTATTTCCTCCTGTGTTCATCAAAGGCAATCTTCCATTGTATCAGGAATTTGGTGGAGTTGAGATGACTCATCTCCTAGTTCTGGTGTTTCCAATGGCAGAGGCGCAGTGGAAACTGTGCGGCTGGACTGTAGTGCCTACTACACCCCTTGAAGTTCAAGCTTAATTCAATTGTATATCTCCTCCTTCTTAGTCTCTTGATTCTCTGCTATCTCCAACGAAGCATCATTCAGGGCTGCTACGATGAAATCGAAGTCATCTAAGGTGACGGCAGTCTGAATTTTGGTCATAGAGGCTTTCGATTTCTTCTGGGAAGAAGTCTTCAGGGGGGAAACCTTCCTTTTATTCGATGGATCCTCCTTGTCTCTAGGTGATGTAACCTTTTCTTTCTTCTGTTCAACTTCTGTGCCATCTATCTCTCCACCATCACCTCCTTGCGTAGGTGATATATAATCAATCTTCGTTGAGGTACTACTTACATCTTGGGCTTCTTCATTTTTCTTTGTCTTGCTGGGTCCAAGTGTATTATGCACTGCCTCTAGACTTTCAATGTCAGACATCTCCACAGGGTCTGCTGGAATGAGGAGGTCCTCTGACCAGTCTTTAGTAATCTCTTCTAAGTCCTCCTCTGTCAGCTTGTAGTAAGACTGAATTTGATGCTTGTGCTTGTCAGCGCGCGCTGTAATATAAATGAAATGGCGGTCTGTGATGAATTTCATTAAAGGCCGAAACCTGTGGAGAGTATTTGGCATGATGAGAGGCTCAGACTGAATGGATGTCTTCAGCTGGTTGTAATAGGTATGGAACATGAAATTTGACTACCATTTCTTGTTCATGTCACTAGAATACCATAGTGTACTGAACTTCGTGGCTAGAGGTTCAAAGGGCTCAATGTCCAGGAAGGTCGCACCTTCTAGCATCTCCCATGCGATGAAAGGGATTAGGATTAGAAGCCAAATGAAGTGGAACTCATATCCTTGATCTTGTACTTCCCTACAGTCCAGTTCCAACTGGTTCATGAGTTACTTCTCCCAATTCATTTGTAGGTCCTCCACGCACTTTCCTATGAGGTCGACTACAAAACCAATCACTTGGGTGGGTTGGTTCTTGCGGACTAACTTTCCTATGATTAGCTGATAGGCAAGGCACACTGCACTGCTCTATATAGAATATACCTTGTAGCCTCGTGTTCCCTTCTCAACATCTCAGTAAGTGTCCTTGATCCATTGGGCAAGAGCGCGGTCCATGGGTTTTCCAGGATAGAAATCATGTGGGTCGGGTCCTTGCATGCTAAGCTCTATGATCTGATTTATCAACATCAGATCCACTATTATATGATGGTTTAACCAGAAGTATCTTCCATGGTAACAATACAGCAGCAGCTTGACGCATGCATTCACTTCTTGGTGCCTTCTAAAGTGAGGAATCTTCATGACATTGAGAAGTGTGGACTGTGCGAGGTTCATAGTCCATGACTGTGGAACTATCTTCAAATTCTTCCCCTTTGTTCTGGTCAGGTATTTATGTGTGGCGAGCATGTTGTATACCTTCCTGTCACCGAGATTGAAGTCGCTAAACTTCAATGCTGCAATCTTTTCTTGGTCTACGCGAACTGCGCATATCCCTTTCAGGAGGTATGCAGTGACCAAAGTGTACTCAAATTCTCTATGCACACTGTCTCGATTTATTGCAACGCTCAGAGGTGGTAGATAGGTGGGTAAAATTCTCAGAATCAACTTAACATTCACGATATCATCTCTGTGGTTGGTTCACTTTTCGTCAGCTGGTCGAGATGGTCCAGCTCGAGCAGTTGATGGAGAGGTTGGTAGTCCTCTCGTGGATGATTCTTGTACACTTGTGGATAATCCTCTCTCTGACATGACTCTTCCAGTCATCAGGTCGATCAAAACTTCTTCAACAACATTCTCTGCGGCGCTCAATTCTTTCGACATACGCACCCGGGGTGAACAATCGCAGGTTCGGGGAACAACTTAGACACAGTACTAAGATAGAGAGCAAGAGCACGATGATCAGTGTATAAAATCAGCTTAGTCTGCGGGCTCAAATTCTCAATTGGAAAAAGTGTTCTTGGTGCATGGCGCGGCGGGATAAATAGGGAACTTGACAACGGGTCGCTTACAACGGGCATGAGGCTCCATTAACTCTTGTTCGGTCCGTTATGGAGTGGTCCAACGGTCTTGTTGTTCCTGAGTTTATACTTTAAGGCTGTAAAGTATACCGTCAAGGCATTCGTAAATGTTAAAAAGAATAACTTGAGGATAAGAATTAAAAAGGAAGGGTGACGTAGAATCAGTTTCTCAACTGTCTCTGTCTAGCTTCCCGCTATTCTTGGATGCTAATATCTCTCTCAATAACAACCCATGAACATTCTAATTCGACCCGGTTAGTTGCTGTTTGTAGGATGGTATTAAATAGGTTTAAAGCAATACTGGTTTAATCTTGAAGGCCAGGTTCAATGTTGGGCTGTCTGCTATTTGGAACAGTCATGGAGGATAAGATTTTATTTAATTGTGAAAGAATTTAATCAAATGTGACTTCAAACTTTTAAGAGATGAGAATAGGAAAAACAATTTTGGAATTCAAAATACTAACATAAACACATTCGAGGCCATTTCCTGGATTTGCAACAATTTGAGAATTATAAAATAACAAAGAAGTACTGCAGAAAAATATGAGGCTTTAATTAAGAAAGAATCTCATATTGTGACAGGTAATAAAGAAGGAAAACGAGATTTCTAATGAAAAGTTAAGTATTAAGGTTCAAATGATTAATAGGTCTTAAAATCACTGATAGCAATTTCAGAGGAAAAGCTGTAAATAATTTGATATCCAAATCAATCTGAACTATATAAAAGATGTTTGCAGATAACTTCAAATTGATTTTTCATTAGAAAAACATTGAACAAAAAACATAATAAAGCATAGTAGACAGGGTTGAAAAACACATAGCTACAAATTGATAGGATTCAGAATCTCGTCTGTATCATATATTATGATGGATTGGAAAACTGTTAATACAATCGGCTCTCTCAAAAAAAGCAAAAGCCATTTCTCAATCTTTAGAAAATATATTTATACATCTTCATAAAAAAATTTCTCGTTGGTGACTAACCAACTTCCTAAGATTACGGTTACATATATGAATAATGTCAACCGTTTACATTTCCTTTCTAATTTCTAATGATAAAAACATTCAAAAAAAAAATGTTTTTACGTTTGTGTTGATGAACTTCCTTTCTCCGCCTCAAGACAGTGAACACACTTTCCCAACAATTTCACAAAAACATTAGGAGCATTTGGTATCTCTTTTTCTTCAAACTTGAAGAATCTTTTCTGTAATTCAGGAAAACGATCTTCTATCATCTTCCCTGTGAACTTAATAGTTTGCAACTTTAGGTTCGGTGTCACCATCCATTTGTCGATTTCTGTGATATTGATTAATTTAATTTTTGAGATCTCTATCTTCATTTCCTCCAGCTCTTCTTTGAACCTTAGCTGGTGCTTGGATATATTAATCTCACCTAATAATCCAGGACAATCATTTTTTACGATATTCAATGAAGTCCTTTCTAAGAGATCAAAAATTCCCTGGCAATCATCATTGACATCTCTGATTATTCTTTTATATTCGGCCAGGTCTGCTTCCCACACTTTAAGTATCACGTCTCCTTTAACCTATTCTGAAATGGATAATTTCTGAATCCTTCCGACTTCTTCCTTTGTTGAGAGGGCTAGTGCCTTTTGGAAAGTCGTTCTTGCCGCTTTCGCTTCCCTTTCCTTCTAGAAAAAATTCTCCAAGGATTTATTTGTTTCTTGAAAGTAATTTTGGATGACTTCTAGATTCAAAAACACTTATTGTTGTTCTTCTTCTATTTTCAAATGTATTCCCAATGCTTGTGTCCTGAAAATTTCAAGTTCTATTACTTGATTAGTAATAGAACTAATTTTATCTTGTAACTATTTATTTTCTTCTCCCTGCTTTTGGACCTGTGCCTGTGTGACCTGTATTATCTGTTTTGCCTCTTCTAAGTCTATTTTCATTTTCTGAATTTCTTGAATATCTTTTAGTCTAGCTTGTTCTAGACCCTTTTGTATTCCCCAACTGATATTTCTCTCAGTTTCTTTCAATTTGTCCTGTAGTTGAATTATTGTTTGGTCTTTTTGTTCGAGCATGGTTGTTAAACTGCCAACATAATATATATTTGTTGATGCTATAGCACCCATTGTACCTGCTAACTCCGTAGAAAATTCTCCATCTTTAAGCTTCTTTCCATCTATAATGACCCTATGTTTTTTAATCATCCCTTCTCCTCTTGGATGGATTTCCTGTTTCGAGATTGTTCTTCTCTTTTTACTGAAAAATTAATCTAAAGGAGGGATTTCATCCCTTGAAATTGGCTCTAGATCACTGACATACAGAGCTCCTTCGTGGGTGGTTCCATAAGTCGACTGCAATGGGGTTAAGGAAGTGATGGGACTATCGAGCTCTGTTGATACTGTTCCTCCTTTCTTTTCTGGAACATCCTTAAGGATTTATGGGGTTGTTTCTAGCTCTTTTCCCTTCTCTGTCTCTGATTCTTTTGTCTGGGAACCCTCTATGTGTTGGGAAGGTATCTCAGTATCCTTCATCCTGCCTTTGGTATTTTCTTTGTCCTGTGTATTTGTTTCAAACCCTGGGGGTGGCCCTTCCTGTTCTGGAGGTGGGGTCGAAACTTCACCCTGCAAACTCTTGGGTAGGAAACTTCGCCTATGACTCTAGAATGAGGCGAATCCATTCTGTGAGTCAGGTGGCATGGCCTGCACTCTGTTAAGTACTTCTTCATATGATTTAACATCCTTGAATACATCATCATAGATAGATGTTTCATGTTCATAAGCCTTTAGATTACAATGTATCAAATGCCTACTTATTACTTGGTAGGGGTCATACTTTATGTGCTCAATATATACTAATTTCACTTCTTCTAATGATTCAGCCTCTACCTTAGAATGGCCTAGATTTAATAAAGAAAATTTCCCAATATGAACAAGGAAAGTTGGCCATGACTTCTTCTGAGCTGCTTTTAGTTCTAATCCAACACCGCTCTTTACTATATGATGGGCTACCTCCCTGCACACCAATCTATCCGGTAGGAATTTAGGGAGTCCATGAGGGGGAATGGAACAACCATAAACGCTAATGTAGGAAAAATTCTCCTCAATAAACCAGTCGGCAATTGCTTTAATATTTTTTGTGATTGCATCAGAAATGCGAGGGGGTTCGCATCCAAAAAATATTTTATGCATCGGAATTATAATAAAATGACAAACCTCATAAAATACATCCTGAACATTTTCTTCCCAAAGGACCGAGTGATATTTATGAATGGGTTCTGAACAAGAAATGTTCCAACTCCAATTCATTAAAGGAAAAGGAATCACATAACAGATTGCATCCATAATGTATGCTGACATGTAAAAGGCTGTTGGTTGTCCCTTTGATTTTGATACTTTGTAGTTTAAGATTTCCTGTGTTAGTTTATCTGAAAAAATCTTATGCCAGTTAAAAGCATTCCCTTCTAAAGCTTCTTCTAAAAAGGGCACCCAATCTGCATGAAAACGGCAGGGATCTTTTCTCCCGAAAAGTCTACATAACATAATAGCTACATATACCATGTATTCATTCAAGGATGCTGTAGCATAAATCCCATGGGTATCAGCTCTAAAATTTGCTGGACACCTCACCCATTCTCTAATCATATCATGATATGTCCGGTCTGCCTCAATGCATTCTTTCCTTTGAAACTCTACTAAAAATTTGTCATTAAAAGTATGTTTAGGATTTGGCGAGAGTTTATACATTACTTGTATGTGTTCTGGCCTGAATGAGCCGACGATAACTCCTTGATCGTTTAAGATGCTCCTCGGTAGGATATCGACCTTTTCCAGGGCCCAACTGATCATATCATTGTATGCCATGAGTCGCTGGTGCACAACGATCTTATGAAGCTCTGACTCAGCTATGTCCCGACAATGATTCTCAGAATCAGGATGAGCATTCTTGAGTTCATATTCCAGTAATTCGGAGATTTGAGTCCAAGATTTAATGGAGCCTATAGCATGTGGTGTGGTGTCGGAGATGATATCTCCTTCCTGTGCGTCTTCATTCTTCTTTGGTGCCTTTTTTGGTGCCATGAATTTGAGTTTAATTGAAAACCTGTCACAGAAAATGGATGAACGAGCTCAGCTAAAAATGAAAACAAAGACATTTGGATGTTCACTTTGAATACATTTAAAAGTGATGAGATTGACACAGCTGTCAAGAATTTAAGGCATTTAATGCGGAAGATATATTTCTGAGATACACATTTAATGTCCATATTTAGGCACCTTCGGGTTTTTAAAGAAAATTCGAGACACTTTACTTAATCGGAAAGAGAAACATGAATGAACACTTAAAAATAATGATTATCATTAATCCTATTTTGGAAAAAAGATTATTTAGTGCTAATCATAGATTAAAGCTAAAAACTTTGTTTTTTGGGATTTCAGAAATCATGATGTCGAGAAGTATGTCATCGATGAAATCCGATTTCCGAAATTGCAAAATCGCGACGTGTTTATTAAGACTTAAAACATTTTTAGCGAATTAATTAATTGAGATTAAATTTTTCGAGATTTCGAGGATCATGATGTCGAAAAGTATGTTATCGATGAAATCCGATCTCCGAAATCACGAAATCACGACGTTTTTTTTTTTAAAGACAGGACTTAAACTCATCTTAATTAATTAACTAATCACGATTAAGGCCAAAATAGAATTAGTTTGATTTAACACGAACTATGGATCGGGGTTTCATGATTCGGGATTTCAGGAGTCATGATGACAGGAGATGTGGTCTCACTGAACCACGAATCCCGAAAGTGTGACAAGATTATCTCAACCCTTAACCTTTCATATTAGAGAATTAATTAATCCGTGTTTTAACTAAGACTTCAATGTTTCGAGAAATGGGGGATCGGGATTTCACGATTCGATTTGCATCGAAAAAATTTGTTTGTAGCAAACCCCGGATCCCAAAAATTCTTTAAGCTTAACCTTAAATCCGTTAGTTTTATAACTTATCATAATTTAAAAAATTTCAAAGAAAAGGCGTCGGGATGATATAATTATTTTAACCTTTTTTTCCTTTTATTATCCAAATAATTAAATTCTTTGAAAAAGGTGCCATGTGTTTGGGATTGATAACGAAACTCGTGTTTTGTGAAAAGCCGAAAACCAAAAAAGGAAAATTTAGGCCTTAGGGATAAAAAAAAAATAAGAACTGTTTCAATAGGTCTGATGATGAACCATAATTGCCTATATGCCCATTCGGAGTGTCGATCAAACAGTTATAATGTCCCCAACGACTATATTGCTTCGTCATGGTGAAGTGCCATGTGTCGCTATTCTGATATCCC
>SNQJ01S0212496.1:2233-15811 GCA_010110895.2 Picea sitchensis | reverse complement strand
AACTATGTGTCGTTCCACATGAACTATGGTGGTGTATTACTTAGGTGCCTTGAAAAATAAGATGCATAAAAGGTATTGAAAGAGCTTCATGATGGTCCAACAGGTGGAAATTTTGTAGGAGAAATCACTTCCCATAAGATCCTAAGGGCAGGGTACTTGATCTAGATTATTTTCGGCAAGAAATGAGAGCGGAGATATAATAAAAAAATGTACATAAATATCTTGGATATCCAATAATATAACATAAATGTATCAGATATGCAACCATAAACACAAAGATACTGTAATACACAATTTTCTATTAATGAGCGAAAATATACAAAGACTATAAAAATAAAGAGTGAAAGACTTGCTAAAATGGTGGCAACTTATCTCTGAGAAGAGATGTGTCTGTTACTCGCAGTAACAAGAAGATGGTTTACAATAAGGCTCTAAAGGACTTTTTAACATAAAGAAAATTCAAAACCCTAACCTCGAAAGATGAAAAGACAACAGTTTTGTGGACCCCATTTTGGGTAGTTTGGTGTATCCACTTCTCGTGGGCGTAACTTTGGCATATGATCTTCATTTGGGGCACACGATAGCTCGTTGGAAAGGACTATCCGATGAATACACATTTTTCATTAGAATGTGACACTGTCTACAGTTTGACTATGGTGAGCCCTAAAAACGATGTTTAGGGCCTCAAAACAACCCTAGAAGTTTGGGACTTGAAAACTATAAACAAAACTATCAAAATGAAATTTCCAAAATGATTCAGTTGGGATAGGTGGGTGGCCATTGATATCCACCTGGATCAATCCTCCCTCCTTAGGAAGCAATGGTATCCATTGAATTTAGTTCTCAGGGGAGAGGGGAAAGCGATTATTGTAACTGAATCTTGGTGCACTGCTTGCCTTGCTGGAGATGTTGCACTATGGAAGGCTGTCACAAACCTGTTGTTGGAGGGGTTAAATCTGTTTGACCAGTCGAGCTACATGAGATGTCTATGTGCAGAAGGAATCTTGGTGCTTTGCTGCAGTTTTTTCGACCTGCTTTTTTTGGATAGAAGGTGCTTAGGTTGATGTTGTAATGGTTGCAATATCCTTCTCTTCACCCTTCAAACATATTGTGAAGAAGATGAATTTTGTAGTATGAGATACGACCTTGCGACATTGTTTAGGTGGGATAGTAGTTGGAACTACCTCTCGTATCCTGTAGAGATGACCCCCCAGAGTAACAATGACACTACGGGGTCAAGACTCATATATCGCATGGTGCTTCCACATATATGGATGACCGAAGAGAACATCATAGACATCCAATGGGGAAACATCACATAATACTTCATCCTTGAAGGGATGGATGCCGTATGAAAATTGACACTGTTGGATGACACGAAGATCCCATCCTTGGAAAAGCCACTCGATGTTGTATGGTTGCGGGTGTGGTGTTGTCGAAAATCCCAACTGTTTGACAACCTCTGTTGAGATGAGGTTCTTCTTGCTTCCGCTATCAAAAATAAAATGCAGTAGGGTCCCCTTCACCCACATCAGTGAATGAAAAATGAGCTCCCCCTCTTCAGGATCTGTTGGTTCTTCTGGTTGAATTGTTGCAGTCGTGACATAGTAGTGGGGTTTGCGTCAATGATCTATCTTCTATTAGTATTTTCTGAATCAAATTCCAAATCAGGGTTCGGCTCCTTGTCTTTTATCTCGGCCACCAATGACTGTTTTGAGTGACATTCATAGGTGTTGTGCCAGGGGATTTTGTGGAAATCACACCATTTTCCAGTGTTCTTATTTGTCTTTGAGTGACACTTATTTTCATGTGGCTTGGAATGGTTTTCGGGAGACTGTTTGTTAGGGTCGTCTTTATCATACTTTGGTTTTTGTGGATTTGAAGACTCGAACTCTCGTTTGTTCTTGTGCTTAAATTTTTGCTCGATTTTAATATCATATTGATAAGCAACACCAAGTGATGAGATGTCCAGAAAATCCATTTCATTTTGGATGTATCTGTGTAGAGCCCCACGGTATTTCAGAACGAAATGTCATTCGGAGTCTCTGATACCCATCTTGGTGTGAAAGGTATGGAAGGTATTGGTGAAATTCAGAACTGCTTGGCCCCTCTCTTTTTGTAGTGTGGTCCATCTCATGTACTGGTCCTCATAGTTGCCAACAAGGTAATATTGTTCCTTTACCACATCCACAAAACAATCCCAAGTGGGCTCGGCCACATATTTTCCAGAATCATCTGTGGAACTTTGCTCCTAGTAAGTTTCCCACCAAATTTTTACATGGGGGAGATCCTTAAGGAGTGTGAAGGTGATCTTTTCCCTGTTGGAGAAATTATGAATAGAGAAATTACCTTCTAGCATATTTAACCATTTTACTAGGGCATCCAAATCTATCTGTCCTTCAAATATGGGGATATAAAATTAACTTGTACCCTGAAAGGATATGTGCCTCCAAAGTGGTCTCTTGATGAAGACGCACATGTTGTTATCGGTAGGCGTTGAAGGATGTGGGAATATTTCTCCATCATTTTGTCCCTCTGTCATGTGAGAGCTTGCTCAAGCAACATATTTATATAATCGTCTTCTCTGTCGTTTTTATTTTCTTTCACCATGGAGGTTTTATTGGGTGTGCGAGAGCAATTGTCTTCAAGAGAGACATGCTCGAGACCCAACTTGCTATACTCAGATATTGTTAGAGACATTAAATGAAAAACGTTCAAGAGAAGCTTGCTCTGATACCATTGATCCAGATTATTTTCAGCACGAAATGAGAGTGGAGATATAATAAATAAATGTACAAAAATATCTCAGATATCCATTAGTATAAAATAAATGTATCAGAGATGAAACCATAAACACAAAGATACAATAATACAGACATTTCTATTAATGAGAGAAAATGTACAAAGACTGTATAAATACAAAGTAAAAGACTCACTAGAATGGTGGCAGCTTATCTCTGAGAAGAGATGTGTCCACTACTCACATTCACAAGAAGATGATTTACAATGAGGCTCTAAAGGCCATTTTAACATAAAGAAAATCCAAAACCCTAACCCCGGAAGATGAAAATCCAATAGTTTTGTGGACCCCGTTTTGGGTAGTTTGGTGTATCAACTTCCCGGGGGCGTAACTTTTCCATACGATCTTCGCTTGGGGCGCACGATAGCTCGTTGGAAATTTCTATATGAGGACTAAAAAGTTTGATGTCAAACTGTGACACTGTCTACAGACTAAATATGGAAATCCCTAAAAACGTTGTTTAGGGCCTCAAAATGACCCAAGAAGTTTGGGACTTGAAAACTAAAAACAAAACTACCAAACTGAAACTGCCAAAATGAGTCAGTTGGGATAGGTGGGTGGCCCCCGATATCCACCTGGATCAATCCTCCCTCCTTAGGAAGCAATGGTATCCATTGCATTGACTTCCTGGGGGAGAAGGGAAAGTGATTGTTGTAACTGAATCTTGGTGCGTTGCTTGCCTTGCTGGAGATGTTGTGTTGTGGAAGGCTGTTACGAACCTATTGTTGGAAGGGTTGAATCTGTTCAACCAATCGGGCTACATGAGATGTTTGTGTGCAAAAGGAATATTGGTGCTTTGATGCAATTTTGTCGACATGCTTTTGTTGGATATAAGGTGCTTGGGATGAGGTTGTAGTGGTTGCAGTATCCTTCTGTTCACCTTTCAAACATATTGTGAAGAAGCTGAAGTTTGTAGTATGAGATACTACCTTGTGACATTGTTTAGGTGGGACAATAGTTGGAACTACCTCTGGTATCCTGTAGAGATGACCCCCCATAGTAAAAATGACACTACGAGGTCGAGACTCATATGTTGCATGGAGCTTCCACATATATGGCCAGCGTAAGAGAACATCACATACATCCAGTGGGGAAACATCACATAATACCTCATCCTTGAAGGGATGGATGTCGTATGATAATCTACACTGTTGGATGACACAAAGATCTCGTCCCTGGCGAAGCCACCCAATGTTGTATGGTTGTGGGTGTGGTGTTGTCGACAATCTCAACTATTTGACGACCTCTGTTGAGATGATTTTCTTCTGGCCTCCACTATCAACAATAAAATGCAGTAGGGTCCCCTTCACCCACATATGTGAATGAAAAATGTGATCCCCCTCTTCAAGATTTGTTAGTTCTTCTGGTTGAATTTTTGCGGTTGTGATAATAGCAGTGGGGTCTGTGTCGGTGATCTGTCTTCGATCAATATTTTTTGAATCAAATTATGAATTAGGGTTCGACTCCTTGTCTTTGATCTCGGCCACCAATGACTGTTTTGAGCGACATTCATCGGTGTTGTGCCAGGGGATTTTGTGCAAATCGCACCGTTTTGCGGTGTCCTTCTTCGTCTTTCTGTGACCCTTCTTTTCCTTTGGCTTGGAATGGTTTTCGGGAGACAGTTTGTTAGGTTCATCTTTAACATACTTAGGTTGTTGCATATTTGAAGACCCAAACTCTTGTTTTTTCTGAGACCCGAACTCTCATTTGTTTTGCTCGATTTTAACATCATATCGATAAGCATCACCGAGTTATGAGATGTCCAGAAAATCCATTTTAGTTTGCATGTATCTGTGTAGAGCCCCACAGTTTTTCAGAACCAAATTTCGTTCAGATTATTTGATACCTGGCTTGGTGCACAAGGTATGGAAGGTATTGGTGAACTATGGAAATGATTGGACCCTCTCTTGCTGCAGTGTGGTCCATCTCATGTATTGGTCCTCATAGTTTCCAACACGGTAATAATGTTCCTTTACCGCATCCACAAAAAATCCCAAGTGGGATCGGCCCCATATATTCCATACTCCTCTTTGGAACTTTTCTCCCAGTAAGTTTTCCACCAATGTTTGACATGGGGGAAATCCTTAATTAGGAGTGTGAAGGTGATCTTTTCCCTGTCGGAGTAATTATGAACAGAGGAATAACATTCTAGCATATTTAACCATGTTTCTAGGGCATCCACATCTATATGTTATTCAAATATGGGAATATCAAAATTAGCTTGTACCTTGAAAGGAGAGGTGCCTCCAAAGTGGTCGCTTGATGAAGAAACACTTGTTTTTATTGGTAGGCATTGAAGGATGTGGGCAAAATTCTCCATCATTTCGTCCCTCTGTCGCATGAGAGATTTCTCAAGCAACAGATTAATAGAATCGTCTGCTCTTTCGTTTTTCTTTTCTTCCGCCATGGAGTGTTTCTTGGGTGTGCGATAGCAATTTTCTTCAAGAGATACAAGCTCGAGACCCAACTTGCTATACTCAGACCTCATCGGGGATATGCACTGAAAAACGATCAAGAGCATCCTGCACTGATACCACTGATCTAGATTATTTTCATGAAATGAGAGAGGAGATATAATAAATAAATGTACAAAAATATCTCAGATATCCAAAAATATAATAGAAATATATCATAGATGCAACCATAAACATAGAGATACAATAATACACAATTTTCTGTTAATGAGCGAAAATGTACAAACACTGTAAAAAACAGAGTGAAAGACTCGCTAGAATGGTGGCATCTTATCTATGAGAAGAGATGTGTCTGCTACTCACATTCACAAGAAGATGGTTTACAATGAGGCTCTAAAGGCATTTTTAACATAAAGAAAATCCAAAACCCTAACCCCGGAAGATGAAAAACCAACAATTTTGTGGACCCTGTTTTGGGTAGTTTGGTGTATCAACTTTCCGGGGGCATAACTTTGGCATACGATCTCCATTTAGGGCGCACGATAGCTTGTTGGAAAGGTTTATCTGAGGACTACACATTTTTTCATCAAACTATGAATTTGTCTATAGTTTGATTTTGGCAAGCCCTAAAAAAGTTGTTTAGGGACTCAAAACGACCCTGTAAGTTTGGAACTTGAAAACTAGAAACAAAACTACCAAACTGAAACTACCAAAATGAGTTAGTTGGGATAGGTGGGTGGTCATCGATATCCACCTGGATCAATACTATTGGCCGATATCCACACACACATGTAAGAAAATGAAAATTTTGTAAGTTAAGTGTTCGGAAAGAGAAAAGGGCATCCATCCCATTGCAAGTGGTAACCATTTCAAGACCTTTTGAGAAATGGGGGATTTATGCCATAGGGGGAATAAATCCAAACTCGTCTAAAAAACACAAGTACATACTGACTGCAACTCACTATTTCACATGATGGTTAGAATCCATTCCCCTTACCCATATTAACGAGAAAATGGTGATCCAGTTCCATGAGCATTACATAATAAAAATGTTTGGGGTACCTTTTGTGTTTGTTTTTGATAATGTTGCCTATTTTTCGTCTACTCTTTTAATTGGATTTTCTTTGGATAAAAGTATTATATTTGGATATTCTTCTAATTATTACCCACAAGGGAATGGTGTTGAATAATTGACCAACAAAATATGGTAACAATTCTTAAGAAGAATGTGGCATAAAACCATAGGAATTGTCATATTGCACTTCATAACACTATGTGGGTTGATAGGGTAACTCCTAAAGAAGCCTTAGGGAACTCTCTATAATTTCTAGTGTATGAAAAAGAATCCATTCTCCCAACCAACATGTATCTCCCTTCTCTACAACTTTCCCAAGCCTCTAGGGGCCAACCACTGTCAAGCATTCAACAACATATAGACACACTCTTGATGGTTGAGGAAGAAAGGGAAATGGCTAGGAAAAAAAATGCAGCTCACCAACAATTGGTTAAAAGATGGTTTGATAAGCAAAAAACCAAAGACAAAAGATTTGAGTAGGATACCTAGTTTTGAAATGGGACAAAATAAACAAGCCTAAGGGGAAACATTCTAAATTACAAAACCTATGGATCGGTCCCTACCAAATTAATGAGAAAATTGGGATAGGCATATGCTGATTGGAAAAACTTAGGGGTGATATATATTCTCTGCCTATCAATGGCCAAGCCCTAAAAATATTATTTTCTTAGCTGCTAGACGCAAGCAACCTTGTACCATAGTTTACTTTGTTTTTATTTTCCTTTCTTTATTTTTTTTTAATTAGATTTGATCTTTCAATTTTTTTTGAATTTAGTTTGTTGCGGGTTATTTTTGGGTTTTGGTTTGAAATTTTCATGTTCTTTTTCTCTGTGATCATATTTTATGAATAATGTTGGAATGATACTAAATATCTAAACTCATGGTGAAACTCAGAAAAACAATGGATCTCATCCTAATTCTTCACCACCTAAAACAAAACTAAGGAGTCTTCTTTCAAAAAGAGATTTGAACATAGGAGTTATTTACATTCATGTTTACATATCGACTGGGGAATAAATGTATTTTTTGGTCTCGTGGTTTGGAAACTATGAAGGGGATAATGGAAATGAAGGAGAGTATGAACTATGTTTAACAGTAGAACTAGTAAATATCTCACCTCCCTTAGTGAAAATGCTACAAATAAATACCTAAGTACCGGTTAATTCTCTTCAAAGAAACATATATCCTCCTCCCTAACTAGTTCTTGAATATGTACTTATTCTTCCAAAAGGATTCCATAAATGAGGATTTACTGAAATAAAATTCATACAAAATAAATGGAAAAATGAAAGTTTGAGTCGCAAAGAATGATATTAGGGAGGGTATGTAGATATCTTCATCAGGGCTATGGGTGTTTGTTGGCATGAAGCAAGGTATGTGATATCAGAGTGACTCTGATGAGGCTATGGATGCTCGTTGGAAGTGGATAAACACCAGGAAGTGTTCCAAGTTACGTAAAGGTTGAATACTTAACATCCCCTCTGAGTGGCGGTCTCTTGCTCAGTTTCTATTTGGTAATACATGGGGAATGGGTTTGTAGAAAAGAGGTATGGAATGACACAAATACCCACATTCAGACAAGTTTGGATATTCCCCAGATCATATGCATACATAGTTATAAAAAATCTTTGAGTTACTATCTTGAATTGGAGGTTGCCTCCTGGAATTGTTACATCACTATAGATAAGGTAAGGAACATAGATATTGGTTCGCCTGATGAATTGCCATTTATTGAATACTAAACATACCCTCAAAATTTATTGAATTTTGGGGTACCACTTTGCTTTCATTTTTATTCTGTATTTTGATTTGTTTGATAACAGTTTTCTTTTAAACTTTCTCTTGAACAATTTTTCTCTTTTGGTTATGTCTCAAGTGTGAGATGAGTGATTATTGGAAAGAATAGAACATATCTGGTTTAATTTTAGGACAAAATGGGTTCTGGTACTTAGATATTTTGAAGAAAAGGAATAAAATAGTTAAATCCATTATTTTCTCAGCCCTCAATAGACAATCTTGTTGATGGTTGATGTTCATCAGTTGTTGGCGCATGTCACTGCATGTTGTGAAATATTTGATGTGAGTCTTAAACTCACCAATGTCGATGGAATGAACCAAACAAATTGATCATGGCCATATGAAACTAACATTGGATCGATCTTGATTGTTGATTCCCTAAACTGAGATCCACTCGATCCCATCTTTATGAATGTCCACATCATCTGGAATTGCACCCAGTGTTTCCACATGGGATTTTGTACTGCCACTTCATCCACCATGTCATCAAAACAATCTTGTATTGTCATGTCATCTACCATATAAAATTGTACAATCCTTAGTTCCATTGATGTGTGGGGAATCTCATGGGAGATATGGAAATGTAAACAAGGAGGAAAGCTCACTGATGTCGATGAAGTTCATCAGTTGTTAGAGATTTTTGTTTTATTTCATAAAGGATAAAGAGATGGGTCTCCCTGTCGATGGACAATGATCCATCGACGTCATCTCTTTGGATTTCTAAAATAGGACTTCTACGCACAAAATATTACACCGATGGATGAAACCCTTTGGAAATGAGATTAAATATAGACCATTCGTGTTGTACCATTGGTTGATCATGGTCGTTGAAAGTTTAAATGAGAGATTAGTTGGTTGCATAGGTTATAACGAGTGAATTGCATTCCCATCCTTTTTATCATTATAAGACCAATCAAATCATGCAACGTCAGAATCAATTCTCCCATTGGATAGGTTAGATGACAACTCATGCACCAAATCACCATACAAACACACATGTTGGACTCATCAACACCTTGAAAAATGTGCTACACGACAGTTGAAAAAAATAGTTTTTGACATAATATTTCGTTGGGATTGGAAATAAAGGATAACTGAGAAAAACTCGAACTATTGACAACATCACATCCCCAAACCCCGACGTAAACGTTCACTTCACGCCAAACCATGATAATTTAAAACTTACGATGAAATAAAGAACAACATCCTTGTTCCGTCATTCGACGTAACTCATTAATTTCAAGCATGACACAAGTGGTGCATTCAAACCTTCAATATTTGCAAATACCTCACTATACTTGTAGATTATAATTACCAGATTTGATTGATGGAAGGTAGGGTATATGAGCTCAGATTCCCTCCTAGTTTACACATTCCTACCATTGAGAATTTGAGATAATTTATAGAGTGAAGATCATATCAAAACCATATGTTTTGTGCATTTGAGATGTTTTATTGCTAAAATATGAGTGGTGTGAATAGAACCGATAAGTGTTGAGTTTAATTTCCAATTGCTTATCCATGCATGAGTTTCATTTTTATAGTTGTTGTGTGTCTCGCAAAAAAGTTAATAAATTGTGAGAATAACAATGTTGTTTTGTGTAGGAAAATACCACCATGCATACCAACCACTCAACAATCCATGAAAACACCCAAGGGGAAAAACATAAATACAAGTGAAGCTTCGAGCCCAGTCGTTGTTGAAGAGACAAAGCATATGCCCAAAGCAGAACTTGTAATTTGGCTTCCACAGAAGAAGGTTTTCAACAAGCCACCATTGTATAAAGACATATATTTAAACATCATGTCCAAGGTACTCTTTCCCTTATGGAATGACTTTTTCAATAAGGTCAATTGCATATATTTCCTAGAATTCACTCCTCACAATAGCCCGAAAATTATATTATGGATGATCATGTGATTTTGAACATCAAATATTCCTTATTACACATGGTAGCCTTTAAGTCTCCTATCTTACCTTGTGTAGAGGCATTATAATGAATAATCAGTTACACAGAAGTTTCTAAATGTTTGATCAATGATGAACAAGGGAAATATGTAGGATTCTTTTTTCTAGTAGAAGTGAATAAGTACTATAAGCACATGGAACCCGAGGTTAGGTTAAACACTAATTTCGCAGTTAAATTTTATGAAAGACATGATACCCACAAACTACTATATTCCTAGTGGAAAGAGGACAAAAATGTTATAAATAGGACTGCACAATGATATGGCACCACTAACCTAAGAGAACCCTATATGTACTTAATGGCATTGATGTGTCAGTTGTATGGGGAGAAAGAATGCTATACATTCTTTCTCCCCTTGGATGCCCCTATATTACACTATGGAAATATCGGGAGTCATTTTCAATTGGGGAGATATCATGTCCAAACAACTAAGCACTAGAATAGAGCAGGACCAAAACCCAAAGCCAGGATATGTACCCTCCTTTTAGATGGCCTCTTATTTGCTATATGTGGTTTGTGATAAAAATATATTTTCAGGGATGGGTCTGAGTTGGAATGTGTCTGAGAACCATGTTCACGTATATTTTAGTGTCCTATGGGAGAATAGGTACAAGGAATATTCTGCCATGATATATGATGAGTTTCTATCCAGATTACGCTTTATCATTTTCAAACAAAAATTCCCATGAATTTCAAAGTCAACTAAAAAGATAGTGTCTCTGATCATAAATTGGTATTTGAAGGAGAAGAGTACTTATCTTAGAATATTTGGAGACATTGGAGCTCCACATATGCTACCGGCCTATGTGTTGGACTGATTGGTTTTAGGAGAAATATGTTATCAAAATTTTTTACAAGGTTTCAATGCATCATTGGTTCAATACAAGAAAAGGGATTTCATCTCATATGACCTCCAAGTGGGATACTATTTTGTGAAAGATACTACATAGGAGAAACAAGAAGGCTTGAGTCACTTGGAATATAGGTTTCTGATAGGCATGTACCACAAGCATGATATAAAGGATTTGGTATCAAAACATGTTGGGAAAGTGGTATCATATTGGCCATATATGCATGATAAATTCGAGGATGAAGATTTTACTGAAAATTCCCAAAATTGGGAGAAGTAATCCAGAGGAGAGTGCAACATGATTTGACTCGGTTTAGGGCCATGTCTATGTATGAACACGTTGATATGATTAATCAAACAAGAGAAGCATTCATATGAGCACAGACCGAAGGAGAAAGAGAAGCAAAATAAGCAAGGAGGGATGAAGAAGAAAGATTCCAAGAAAAAAAATGAAAGGATAACTCATGAAGATGAGAAAAATAGAGTATATTAAGAGTTGGAACAACAAAGGAAAGATGAGGAAGAATCAAATAGGGTAGAGGGTGAAAAACATTTTCAAGGGGTAATCACATCGAGAGAAATTAATTCTCAATCAAAACTAAGCACTTAGCAAGTGCAAGTGGGGCAACCAGAACCAATAGTATCATTCGAGGCCTTGACAAAGGTACCATGAACAATATTGTTTTCCCTTGTAATCATAGATTTGATAACAATTTATGATGATGATAGTGACAATATGGACACTTCAAGAGTTCCCATTTTAAATGAGTCCAACACATAGGAAAAAGTAAGTCTAACCCCTAAAACACTTTAACTAGAAGGAGAGGTTGTGGAAACTGATACAATTGAGAAGGTAATGACACCCCTGGAGCAAGGGTTAAAACCAACAAAACGAGAATAAAAAGGTCAAGATGATGAGGGTGGAAGTGAAAGTGAAGAGCATAGCTCAAAAGATACAACCTCTGAGAAAGAGGATGATGAAAAGGATAAGAACTCTGGAGAAACAAATGGAGAGGATACATGTAAAGTGAATGAGCAAGAAGAGCGGAGTGCTTCTCCAGAAAATGAAGAAACAATGAACAATACTCCAACCATTTCCTTTCCTAAGGAAGTGATACCACCATAATAACTAAATAAAAATTCCCCAGAAGAAACTATATCCCTGAGCAGTTGAGTGATATATCCATAGATGCAGGGGAAGAACATACCAATACAACATATTAGCTTCCTAAGGATTCAAGAAAAGAACATCCTTTGGATAAAGTTATAAAGTGGTTGAGTGGTCAAACATTATCATCAAAGAGTGGAAATGAATATTTTCTTGAACATTTCCATACTCCCAAAAGCATATGAAATGTGTTGGCATGGGGAGATCAACAAATACCAGAGATAGTGGATTAGGTAGCATACATTGAGGCTATAACATATGACCGAAAGAGGTAGGTTGTGGTAAATAGGACAAACGGTAAGAGAAATCTCATCTTGGACAATACTATAGTCATAACTACTGAAGAGACTCTGTTTGGTGCTAAGAAGGCCAAGGTAAGCAATTTTACGGGGGTAGGGATGGAAATATCCAATACCACCATTGACAGGAATAAGGAATATGAAAGGGAATTAGAGGCCATGAGAAGGGAACTAGAGAATCTTAGACAATAGGTTGAGTATTACTAGAATACCACTCAAGCAGTCATAATTCTAAGGGATGAATTCCTAGAATAATATGGCAGGTATAAGTTAGAAAGGGATATTTTAATGGCCAAGACTATAAATTACCAAGAGGAAAATTTGCTAGATTTGGTGACACATAAGATAAGTTGAGGTGGTATGAACGGGCACATAGGGCCCTAGCCCAAATTGAATGCATTAAAGAAATCCAAAAAGGTCGAGGAGGAGAAGATCATGGCATCATAATGCTCACTAATGATATCATAGAAATGATACAAAGAGCAGTCAAATACTGGGTCGAGGGGGTTGTTGAAACACAACAAAAAATGCAAGAAATATGGGAGGAATGTATCAAAATATGGCATAATATAAATGAGAAGATGAAGGAGATTCAATTCCTTGATTTGGACTCACTAGAAAATATTCGAGACCTCAATGATATAATAAAAAAACACATTGATCGGGACTAGAAATATGAGTTAGATGTTCTCCAAATAACCACATTGGAAAGAGGGTAGGTTAGAAGAGGTTTATGGAGGGCCCGATGAGAGCATCAGTGGTTCTGAACACATGGTTTCAAAGATGGACAAGTTCAAACAATGCACAATGGAAATGAAGGAGGTGCTAAGTGTGACCATGGATCATCAATGATTCCCTTATGTGCACACGTGTGAAAATATTTTTGGCAAATGGTTCGAGTATGAAAAGGAAAACCCACTGGAGTAGTCACCTAGTGACTAAAAGACGACTTGAAGGAGATACATGGATTAGTCCACATTGCTATTTTTTTCCTTATTTAAACTAGAATTAAGACTTATTTTAGACATTTCAATTTTGATAAATAAATGGATCGACCATGTGACATAGGGTCGATGGTTTTGTAGGAAATTGTTAAGAACCCGAATAGATCTACCAATATAACAACCACAAATACTGAATACACAATAGATCCACTAAGCAAGATAGAAGAAACCACACTATTATTACCAAACCCTTGAGGTAGG
>SNQJ01S0212494.1:15822-26005 GCA_010110895.2 Picea sitchensis | reverse complement strand
GATTACTCCCACCATATCATGTCATGCATTGATTGGAATTAACACTCCTCAAACCCTCAAGATCAAAGGATATATCAAAAATAAAAAGGTAATAGTGATAATTGATTCTGGTAGTACTCATAATTTCATTCATTGTAAATTAGCCAAAGCTCTCAATTTCTTTATATATCCAACGTCATTTTTCCAAGTAATGATGGAAAATGGAGGAACTATAAATTACTCAGGAAAATTCCATAAGTCTTACTATGGGGGAATATGAAATGAACAGTGCAATTATTTCTATACCCATGGGTCGTGCTAATGTCGTACTAGGGGTCCAATGGTTATAATCATTGGGAACAATGACTTTTAATGAAATTTTCATTGGAAGGAAATGAATTTGAGTTAAGGGGTATCACAGGGAAACCTAGTAAGGTGGTAAGCTCTAATGGCATAAGAAACTTATTGAAAAAGAGGCATCAGGGTGTAATTTTATAACTATGCTCACTAGATGTTCAAACATCTAAGCCATCTATTCCCCTAGATCTCCAAGGGATCATTAATAATCATTCCAAAGTATTTGAAGATATTCATAGAGGTATTCCACCCACTCGTGATCATGATCATGCTATTCACTTAATTCCTGGGAGTGTTCCTCCTAACATTCGACCTTACAGATACCCTTATGCATACAAGAGTGAAATTGAGCGTATGGTTGAAGAAATGTTAGACGATAGCATTATTAGACCCAACCAAATTTCTTACTCTACACTGAGGGTAATGATACTCAAGAAAGAGGGCTCATGGAATATGTTTCCAGATTATAGAGAGCTCAACAAGATCACCATTAAAGATAAGTTTCTCATTCTTGTCATTGATGAATTGTTATATGAACTACATGGAACAATATACTTCACAAAGTTGGATCTTCGTTCAGGGTACCATCAGATTAGAATGAAGGAAGAAGATATCCCAAAAACAACATTCATAACTCATGAATGCCATTATGAATTTTTGGTCATGCCTTTTGGCCTTACGAATGTGCCTTCCACATTCCAAGGGTTGATGAATTCCATTTTCAAGATCTTCCTTTGAAAATTTGTGTTAGTATATTTTGATGATATACTAATCTACAACAAGTCTTGGGAAGATGATGTTCAACATGTTGACAGGGAAGATGATGTTCAGATGCATTTACGTGGAAAAATGATTCACTATGGTACAAAGATAGCTTATATTTATGTAAGAACTCCCAAATCAAACAAAAGGTACTTTTGGAATTGCACACCTCTCCGATAGGAGGGCACTCAGGATTTTTGAAAACCTATCACATGGTTGAGGAAATATTTTTAGTCGAGGAATTTTTTTTGGGATGGCCTTAAAACTGATGTTCAAAGGTTTGTGGTAGAATGTTCGGTTTTCCAACAAAATAAGGTGAAAACAATTAAGACCCAAGGTATTTTACAACCATTAACCATTCCAAGTCAGCATTGGGGGGAGGTTTCCATGGATTTCATCACAGGGTTACCAAAGTTTGAAGGAAATAGTGTCATCATGGTGATTGTTGATAGACTTACCAAGTATGCACACTTTTTTTCACTCTCTCATCCTTTCAAAGATGCCATTACAGTTGCTACCACATTCATGGAGATAGTTCAAAAACTACATGGAAGCCTAAAGGTTATTTTAAGTGACAGAGATCCCATCTTCACTGGAAATTTTTGGACAAAATTATTTTTTTATTTGGCTACCTTCGTTTCTTTGTCTCTAATAAACAAATAAAATGGTTCAAGTGGTTACCCTTGGAAGAATGGTGGTGTTGGTACTTGTAGTTTCAAGTTTAAAATTTTAAAGGAACGTTGCTTAAATGTTACTTTTCATGCAACATGTCCCATCAGGTCTCAAAGTCAACACATAAGCACCAAGCACAGTCAAGGGCATATGATTTCATGTTATATTTATTTTTTTTTTGTTTAAAGGAACAAAAAGGTATGGGGTATCAACGAATAGATCCAAGTTCAAGCCACGAGATAATTCATTAGTCAACACTCAACACGAATATACAAGGCCATGGAGATAAGCCCATGGGTTACTCCAAGTTCTTGAGATATCTTTGTGTATTAACATATGTCATAATATTTCCTTTTGCATATGGGATATATCCCCGTATTAAAAGATGTCAAAATGCCACATGGAGGGAGCTCACGAGTAAGAATAGTCACAAGAATAGAAAACTCATGAAGAACTTGGGTGCCACATCACAAAATCGCTACAAAATCGTGCTGGACAAAATCGCTATGAAATCATTCCGTAGCGATTTTCCTAGTTGCAAAATTGTTACGAAATTTTTTGATAGCGATTTTCCTGTATAAAGAATTATGTATCCCGAATTTTTTTTAAATGTATTAAAACACTTGGCACTTAGAAAATCCAAGGTAGAATGGTCATCAACAAACTTTACCCAGATTTGAGGCAAGTCGAAATCTACAACAAATATTAATTCCATTCAAAGAAAAATTTATGAATGAGTTGGCATATATACATCTTCAAGAAACTCCAATCATGAACAATTACAACATATGGATGGCAGAAAATTATTCATAGATGAAGACTCTTTTCACAATTTTTGGGCATAAAATCAACAATTAATTAGAATCCAGATCCAACATCTTCAGGAAGCAAATTTCGGGCTCCATTTACGATGAAATGGTAATGAATCTTCAAAAACCATTAAAACCCCGCTTCTATAATTAGTCCATTTACATTACACGCAGGCAGTTTTTGAAATTTCTCCATGGTTTGGGAGAAATATTTGTCTAACCAGGAAGATAGTTGAAAAGTCATATACAAGTGGCAATCAAAAGCTTATCAAGGAAACATTTGGCAGTGTAATCCCACATCCAATGGGAATTATATCAACTGTTCCAGATTAATAAATATTTTAGCTATTTCAAATAAGATCAGTTCCTTAAAGTTTGGTAGAGTGTGTTTATATATTTTTATATATTGATTGTATGGAAGAGGGAGAGGGACTTAGAACATAAATCTGGATACATGACCGTAAGCCTATGAGGCATGTTCTTTTTAATATATTTATGCCATTGAAGATCTATGAGGGTTGTTTTATCAGTATGTCTTTCTATTCTTTTTTTCTTTTCTTCTACTTGGATAAAATGCATATTTTCAGAATCAAAACTTGCCATTGATAGGTAGATCTATGAGCATCATAGATTTTGTTGTAGCATTCTTATTTTGTCATTGTTATTATTCAAGTCTTCTTTAAATTTCATTTGACTGAAAGGATCTTTCATTTTATGAACATTCTACTATTGTGTTTCCTTATCAATTCTTCTACTTGTTATCATATACAACTTTTATCTGATGAACCACTTATGTGCCTTCAATATTTATGATATGTTGACTCCATGCCCAATGGAACCATTTTATGGACCTTTTCTGCTTCTTCTCTCTTTCTCGTCATTTTGACCAATTCACCTAAACATGAACATATTTATACACCTATATTCAATTTTTTCTAGGCTCACCTCATTTACAGTCTGAGGGTGACTTCTACAGCTAAAAGGTGGTATAACACTTCATTTCATATTGCAACAAAAATGACACCATTTATGGCACTTTATGGATATCACCCATCACCCATCACTTATTCTCTAAGAGAAAAATTTAAGGTTCAAGCAGTAGAAGATCACATCGAGCATCAAAAACAAGTTCTCGAGCTCTTAAAGGACAACTTGACCATGGCACATAATCGCATGAAACAACAAGAAAATGAACACCATAGTGAAATAAGTTTTGAAGTAAGGGATTGGGTATTTTTAAGACTACAACCATATAAATAGATGTCCCTCAAGAAATCTAAGAAGGATAATAAATTATCATCGAAGTACTATGGCCCTTATAAGGTGTTGCAAAATATTGGTACTATGGCATACAAATTGGAGCTTCCTGCGTCTTTGCGAGCACACCTAGTTTTGCATGTTTCATGCTTAAATAAGGTTATAGGTGACAATATCTCAGTTCAATCTATATTTCCAGAACTTGATGAGGAAGGAAAAATCATATTGGAGCCTGAAGCTATCACTGACACAAGAATTCACCAGCGAAGGAATAAATCAATTTCAAAGTATCTCATTAAGTGGTGTCTAAAGATGTCCTAAAAACAACCTTAGTTTAACATTAATTTATCCACCCAGAGATTCATCTTTTATCTCAAGAATATCAGCAAAGTCTATGCAGGTAGCCTAAAATTGTGTAGCTAAACCAAATCTGAGTTCATCGACAATCAAGTTCCTCAAATGTTCACCAAAGATTCTAAGAACTAATGGAATTGAAATAGGATTACTAATATTTTGTTAAAATGGAAAGGAACTAATTAATCCATTGAATTCACTTAACTAAAAAGCAGTAATTGAATCTAAGGACTTGCAGAATTAACTACCAATTATGAATTCTGATTACTGGAAAGGAAATAACGAATTACTCTATCTACAGAAAGAAACAACAATTGTAATCTAATTGGAAAGGACAGCGAATGTAACTTTTACCGAAAGGAACAACTATTGTAACTTTTACCGAAAGGAACAACTATTGTAACTTTTACCGAAAGGAACAACTATTGTAACTTTAACCGAAAGGAACAACAACCGTAAATCTAAGGAAAAGGAACAGCGTGGATGAAAATGTGAGGAACTATTAAGCAACAACTTCAGAAATGGAAATCGTAATGGAAATCATTAATACTTGAGGAAAATGTATGTCTTCTATACACAAACAATCATAAAATCATTAACACACTTATGCATTTATCCTTGGCTATTGTAAAAGAGATCTAAATCACAAAATAGAAATCAAGCTTCGAACTAATACAATTACAGAACGAGATAGTAGCTCCTTCAGAATGGGCCCTCAGTTTTCAGAAGTACTTCTACGAGAAACTCAGAACACAGAAATGGTAAAAACACTCAAAACTTTCATTGATTCCATAGCTGGTGAAACATTTACAAAAACTGTTTGCACAGAGCAATTCTGAATCTAAATACTTGAATGCATTTTTTTCTCTTTTTTCTGGATCTATTACCCTCTTATATATTACAATAATCTGGGTCAATCAAGCTATCCTGAGGATCAAAATATCCTCAGGGTTGCTTTACTATTATAAAGTTACAATATAGAAAATGCATTATCTTCAAAACTACTTTGTGCCTAAAAGGTCTTCAACCTCCAATAGCTTGCGCATAGCCAAGATCTCTTTAGTTATATTTGACAGTGATTTATCCAATTCTGCAACAAAATCAAACCATTCCAATCGTAATTTAGAATCTATTTAATAAAACATCAGTAACAACCCTAAGAGACATATTAATCATGTTCTTTCCTATTTATCCCTAACTATCTAAAGAATCAATCAAAATCATATCATGAACTGTGGGAAAAAGGAAGATATTTATACCTTTTTCGTAACCCAACATACCCCCTAGCTTACCTTCTTGCATGTCCTCATGCAAGCTGGAATCTTACATGTAAAGCAGTTATACTATATGGAGGAAAAGTTGGTTCACCAGGTCTCCTGAAACCATTGTTTCTTTTGATTTCATCAAAAGTGGTGTCCTGTCTCTTTTTATTAATTTGATAATCCCTCTGGTAAGTTTCTGGAGGAAACAAGAGGAGAGGGGGGTTATACCTACATCCCATACAAATAGGCCCTTCCTCCTAGAGTAGTCTATAATACCTTTCCACTCTAAAGGTTGATGCAAATAAATTCCTAAATCCAAAGGGCTCTCTATTTTTAACCTCATTGGAGGATGCATCCCATCTTAGCTTGGAAGCAGCAAGAGCTTCTTCCTTGAGTTCTCTAAAATATGTGATGCATGAACGAATGATCTGTAAATGGATAGGAGCCAATGAGTCCACAACCCCCGCCCTTTTCATGAAGGTCTTATGTTGCATGATGGCTAGGAAGGATTTTGGAGGCTCTCCTCTAATCTAAATATCTAAACCAGATTCCCTCTTTATGAACATTTTGTATGCCTTACCCCATCTAAACTAGTTCCTAGTAAAGGACATGAATGCCTGGAACTGTATGTCCCCTATGAAGGGATCAGGGTTGTCTCCTCTAACTTCTTCCAAAATGAAATTGTGGAAATTTAATCCACACATAAGGTATTGTACCTTCTCTTCTTGATCTCTGAAACATGAAATAAATTCTGGTACAGTGGAAAATGAAATGGGTTTACCTACTCTGATGGCCTTCACTCTCAGCAATAGATACCATTCCAGCAAGAATAAAACATAATTAGTGGTAGGGGATCTGAAATTGATGATCCAGGTGGATATCGGTGGCCACCCACCTTTTCCAACTGGCTAAAAACAACTACTGACATTTTTGACAATTTACTATTTTTAACATCTTTTACTTCCGGGGCCATTTTGAGGGCCTAAATGAAGGTTTTTCGGTATTGAGCTCCTCAATGATAGACGAAGGCATATTGAGCCCCCAAAATGAATCTCCTCGACGATACCTTTCCAACAGATATCACACGCCTAAAATGGAGATCGTATGCAAAAGTTACGACCCCGAGAAGTTGATGTACTAGCTTACCCAAACGGGGCCCACATGAATTTTGGCGCTTCATCTCCTAGGGTTAGGTTTTTGGATGTCTAGGGTTTTTGGCATTCTTTCTTATTGTAAAAATGCCTTCAGAGCCTCATTGTAACCCTTTTCTTGCGAATGCGCGCTGCCGTCACATCTCTTCTCAGAGATAAGCCGCCACCATTCCAGCAATCTTGTTTCCGCTACATTTTACAGTTTCAGCTTATTTCGTTATTGAATAGAAAACCAGTTTTACTGTATCTCTGTTATTTTGTGTTAAGCACCTGTTAATAATCTCTATTCATTTCGTTCTACTCATAAAATCCGGATCAATTGATGGCATCAGAGTAGACATCACAGATGTGTTTGATTTGCTCTGAAGCTTCTTCCAATTGGGTTTGCACCTTTTTGATCTTCTCTTGGGCTCTAGTGAGCGCAGCATAAGTCTCACCCTTTGTTGTTGTCACGTCCTTCAATTATTTAACAATCCTTTGATATTCAGTCATATTTACCATTCCATGTTGGTGTTGGACCAATGCTTCCTGGGCTTGTGTAAGTTCTTCTTTTAGTCTATCGATGGTGACAATCTGTGCTTGATATTGAGATGCTTGGTATTCTTCCATAGCGCTCATCTCTTCCCTGGATTGAGTTAATGTTTGTTGGGCTTGTCCCAATTCTTCTTATAGCTTATCAATGATGGCACCCTGTGCCTGAGATTGGGATGCTTGATATTCATTCATTTCTTCTCTGGAGCGAATTAATGCTTGTTGGGTCTGTGCAATCTCTACTTCTAGTCTATTCACGATAGTACTCTGTTCCTGGGACTTCTCTATTATAGTCAGTAATTCACATCTATTTTGAATCAGGGTTTGTTGAGACTGTAGTAGTTCTTCCTCCAGTCTCCTAATAGTATCTTTCTGCTCAAAGAGTTGAGTTGTTTCCTCTAAAATCGGAGTGTCTGTTTGTATCCCAACATCAACCATCTCTTGTGTTTCTACAGGAATTACATATTCATCCTAAACTACTGCTTCTTCTACCACTAATTCCTCAGGGTCTGTCTGTATCCCTACAGAATTTGTACTAACTGCTTTATTAGGAAGAGGGTTTCTTCCTTGCATTCTGCCCTTTTTGTTTTTCTTTCTTCTGTGGATCTTGTCTACTAGTTCCGACTATTTCCTCAATTCCTTGATAATCTCCTTGAGTTTTCCGAACTTATGCTTTAATACCTCAGCCCTCTTAGCCTTTTTCTTCAACAATTTGTTTTCTTTATTTAATTTCCTAATTTGTTTCTGGCTTTTGGTTGATTTCTGTTTATGAGGGATCTCAAGGTCTTCTTCATTCCGGCCAATAGATGGTCTTTCCCCTGTTCCTTCCAAGTGCTCTGATTGTCCAAGAGGGTCTCTCATTTCAAAAATAAATTCCTCCTGTGTTGTTTCGTCTGAAAAAGACACTTCAATATTAGGAAAGTCTTCAGCTGGTTTTGAAGAGGAGGTTGGTTCTGGGTCTTTTTCCAGATTATTTTCATCTCTGTCAGTTAAGGTTCCTAAGTTCCCCAAAACATGATCTATTTCTATCTCATAGCTCTTCAAAAAGTGTGTTGTCAGGTGCTCTACTGGAGGTTGGGTGTCTCCCTGATCATCCTTTTGTGTTGTTTGCTCTGCTTGCTCAATTGCTTGAGTATTTTCCTATAGAGGTTGTTCTATGAAATTCTAAAGTTCTTCAGGGTGCTCTATTGCATCCTGAATTGCTTCGGTTGTTTCATGAGTTTGTTTGCTTCTCTTCCTTGTCCTAGGGGGGGATCTAGGAGAAACCATTGTTCTCTTCTTCCTTTTTGTTAATGCTTGTGTCTGTGAGGTCTGGACCTTAGTGATTTGAGCAGGGTTTGCTTCAACTTCGGTTTGAGGTGGTGGAATTTCTCTTTGGGTGGTAGTCGCCTGCTCCAGTTGTGGAGGTCTATTGGCCTCAATCAGATTTTCCCAAGTCAACTGAGTTTGACTCAATGCTTTATCCACTATTAGTTTAACTAATCTGTGGTGGTTGATAACAATAACATGATCCTTGGACTTTTGTGTCCTTAAGGAAACTTCATACAGTATGGTATTCAGGAAGAAAGGTAGATTAAGTACTAATCGTTGCTTCAAGGCTGCCAACAATTTGAGATGGCGAGGTGGAATTACGTCGTATCGTCCATCACAGGTGATATACCACTGAACTATCCCCACCAGTTCCTTCCATAGTTCACTAAGGGTACTGGGATTAAGTCCCTTTCCTTTTTTATCCAATTATTCCCCAGGTTCTGTGAAAGATTCCACAGCTTCCCTTAGCTTCGTGTATTTCCCTGTCCATTGAATGCCTGTGTTAGGGAGGCCTGTGACTTCTACTACAATTTATGGGGTAACTGAGATTTGTATGAATTGCACCATAGAGATTTCTCCTTGCAGGTTTTGAAAGAATTCAAGCGTGATGTTTGTGTCATATCCTTGCAAGCGGCTGAAGTACTCGTTCCACCCTAGGCGATGTAGGATTTCTCTTGCCTGTTCTGTAACCTAGAGTAATGTTGGCTCTCTACGCACACTTCTTCCACCCATATTTTTGTGAAAAAGAAAGAACGACTGTCGTTCCTTTTTACAAATTTGGTTAGACCAACTTTGGAGAAGCAGATACCAAAAATAGAAACTATCAGCGACAACGAATGTATAAAGACATGGGTTTCGTATTTATCAAAATTATTACATATAGTTGGGAAGTGTGATAAGCATCCCCCCTCATTAGTGTAGAGGTCGTCCTCGACCGTCAGTGTAGTCGGAAGTAATGAGTGCAGGTATTTTTGGGTGAGAGGTAATGATTGCGTTGTCGCCACCGATAGGGACTAATCATATATAATTTAAAAAAAAGCACACATGCCACCAAAAATCATTTAAACGATAGTCTGTTTGATGTGTGGAATTCGTAAATTTATTACACCTATGTTCAAAAATGATTTATGGATAAATCAATCAAAAATAAATTAAATCTGTTCATTTTTTTTTAATATTCCACATAGCATAATATTGTTACTTTTTCAGGTGATTGAGTATAACGGATATGATAGCCTCATTATTTGAGTAAAGGAGATCTAGAGACACGCAAAAACTTAGTATTCTGAGATAATCTTCCATACCACAAGAAAATTCGTTGCTGCCCCACAGGCGTCCATAGCCTTGGCAGGGTTGCCTTTTAACCCTTATATGAGACTTTATCCTTAATACAAATGCGAATCATCTTTTTCCAAAAACACCATTATTCTGGTTTGGTAGCCTAATGCCACTCACTAGATTATAACTTAAGTGAACAAGCCAGCTCGTGATGAGACCTCTTGTCCTTTAACAAAAGAAAATGTCAAAGGCCATTGCCCTGGTGTGGTAGCCATAGTGGGAATGTCACTTACGTTAGTATCCTATGATCGTGGTAGGTTGGCTCATGATGAGACCCTCGGTTCTTTATGAAAAAGGTTTTTATTGTGTATCTTTATTTGTTTGTATCTTTTCTTGATAAATATTTGAATTGTCTTTTCCCAAGAAGACCATTATCCTGATTTGGTAGCCAGATGATGAT
>SNQJ01S0212494.1:0-15812 GCA_010110895.2 Picea sitchensis | reverse complement strand
AGTGTGTTGAAGACTCCTTATAATATAGAGGCAGAATATCATTCAGGTATATTTGTATATATAAGGGAAAGAAACAACTTATGGTGGTGATCGATTATGAACAAGGTTTAAGATATTTCGGAGAGATTATTCCACGAAAAAAAAAATTGATAAGGTGTGAGGAACCATCCACAAATTAATGACATATCGTTGTAATGACGATTAGAAATAGTGCTGGTGAAAATTATTTGATGAAAGCCTCACTTACGGAGGAATGGCTAGCGTTTGAATAGTAAAGAAGGGAACGAAAATTGCGCGAAAAGGAACAACAATTGTTCCATTCAAAAAATAGGAACAGCAGGTGCGCGAAAAAGGAACAGCAGTTGTTCTGTTCAAAAAAAAGGGAACAACAGGTGCGCAAAAAAGGAACAACAATTGTTCCGTTCGAAAGGAGAAGCAGGCGCGCGAAAAAGGAACAACAATTGCATGAAAAGGAACAGTAGTTGTTTCGTTCAAAAAGGAACAGCAGTTGCACGAAAAGGAACAACAGTTGTTTCGTTCAAAAAGGAACAACAGTTGCGCGAAAAGGAATATCAGTTGCATGAAAAGGAACAACAGTTGTTTCTTTCAAAAAGGAACAATAATTGTTCTGTTTGAAAGGAGCAGCAGGCGCTCGAAAAAGGAAAAGAATCGTCATGAACATGTAAAAGACAGAGTCTGTGTGATAAGACAAAACAAGAGTATGGAACAAAAAAAGGTGCTAATTGTAGTTATCTGTCCTGATTCTTGTTTCCTAGATGACTTTTTATAAAACAAAGAAAAACTAACCACTCAGTTGGAAAACTATGTATAGTATATACAATATAAACAAAATACATCATTTATGGAGTTGGGGTGGCTAGGTTACCTGCCCATCCAACCAAAATCTGCACCGTAGGGTCTTTACTTACTTCTTGATAGAAAGAATATTTTGAAGGTGGCTGGTGGTAAAGTCGCAGCCAATGTCCATTGACCAGAAAGGGTGATCTAGACCCATCGATGGTGCTCAAAGTAACCGTGCCATTATCATGGACTCCATTAATTTCATATGGCCCTAGCCATCGTGTCTGTAATTTCCCAGGAAAGTCCTGAAATCTGGAATCATAGAGGAGCGCCCATTCGCCTTTCTTGAATGATTTCTTCTTGATATGCTTTTCATGCCAGGTTGCTCTTTGTCACTGGATAATAGCTATGCGCTCCACAACAGACAAGCGTGCTTCATCCAATTCATTGAGTTGTTGAAGGCATCATTTATGTGCTTCTATAAGATTTAGTCCAATTTCCTGGGCCATTCTTAGGGTCTTGATCTCGAATTCAATTGGGAAGATGGGTTCTTTACCATAGACTAGATGGTAAGGAGAGTATCCAGTGGTGTTATGCAAGGTTGTACGATAAGCCCATAAGGCATTTGGGAGCTCAGTAGCCCAATTATGTCGGTTTGTTGAGACACTCTTCGTCGGGATTGCTTCTAGGACCTTATTGGTGCTTTCTACTTTCCCGTTTACCCGTGGGTGGTATGGAGAAGTAACTCTGTGCTTAATGTGATAGTTGTCCAGGGTGGCGATGATTCTATGGCCTGTAAATTGTGACCCTCCATCAGTAATTATTTCTCTGGGTAGTCCATACCATACAAACAATTTGAAAAGGAATTTGATGATTACTTCTTTTGTTGCATTTGATAAAGATTCCACCTCTACCCATTTGGTCATGTAGTCGATTGCAATGAGAATATAGGCCTTTTGATTTGACTTTGGATTAAAGGGGCTGACGAAGTCCAACGCCCATATTTCAAATGGTTCTACAACTACTTGTGTTTTCAAGGGCATTTCATCAGCTCGACCTAGTTTCCCCATCCGCTGACAGTTGTCGCATGTCTGAACATATTTCTTGGCATCTCTGAATATTGAGGGCCAATAATAGCCCACCTATAAGATTTTGTGTCCAGTCCCGTGGTCTGCAAAATGCCCCCCATAGGGCTCGTCATGTCCTATTTTCAGTATGTCATAGATTTCATCGTCTTGTACGCATCGCTGGATCTGGAGATCAACTCCTGTGTGGAAAAGATATCCACTAATCCAAGTGAATCGTGTGCTACGCTGGACAATTAGTCATCTTTCCTTTGATGATAAATGTGTCGGTAATCTTCCTGCTGCTAGATAATTTTCTACATCAACGTACCAAGGTGGTTTTGTGTCGACAACAAATAGATGCTCATCTGGGAATTGGTCCTCAATTGTTAATGAGTCGTCTATTTTTGGGATGCAGGACAGGAAGTCTGCGACAATATTTTCTCTCCCGGGTTGATCTTTGATGGTGATATCAAATTCCTGTAATAATAATAACCATCGAGTGACCCGTCCATTAGTAATTGGTTTATTAGCTAGATATCTAATGGTAGAATGATCAATATACAGGATAACTGGATAGTCTGTTATATAATGAAGAAATTTATTGATGGCATGCATAACAACTAAGAAATCTTTCTCTGTTACTGTATAATTAAGTTCAGCTGGAGTTAGATTCTTTCTAATGAAATAAATGGCGTAGGGTTTCTTTTCTTCTTCCTCTCCAAGAACAACACCTATGGCAATGTCTGAGGCATCGGTGGAAATTTGAAATGGTATTTTCCAATTAGGTCCTCTCAACACTGGCGTTGTTGAGATCAGTTTCTTGAGTCCTGCAAAAGCCACATCACATTTGTCAGACCATTGAAATTCTACATTAACTGTCAAAGCATGTAAGGGCACAGTGGTTTTTGAAAAATTTGGCATAAATCTATGATAATATCCTGAAGCACCAAGGAAACTACGTACCTCAGTTTGTGTGTGTGGAGTAGGTAGATTAAGGATTACCTCAATTTTTGTTGGGTCTACTCTAATTCTATCTACAGAAATGTAATGCCCTAATACCACACCTTATGTCATCATCAAGTGACATTTTTCGTGACTTAAACATAAACTGGTAGCGATGCACCATTCCAATACATTCTCCAGATTATTCAAGGCTTGATCGAAATCGTTGTCGTACGGGGTGAAATAATCCATGTAGACTTCAAGCCCTTCGCTAATCAGATCACTGAATATGATCAGAATGGTCCTTTGGAATGTAGCTGGAGCGTTACAAAGTCCGAAGGGAAATACTTTGTAGGCAAAGGTACCCGAGGGACATGTGAATGTCATTTTATCCCGATCTTCTGTGGCAATCTAGATCTGATTGTAGCTGCTGAAACCATCTAGGAAAGAGAATAATTTCTTCACTACTAAGGTATCCAGGACCTAATCGATGAAAGGTAATGAAAAATGGTCTTTTTTAGTAGCTTTGTTTAGTTCCCTATAATCAACATAGATTCGCCACTTCCCGTTTTTCTTTGGGACGATGACTAATGGGGAAACCCATTGACTATCTGAGATAGGGTATATAAAATCTGCGTCCAAAAACTTTTGTAGCTCTTCTTTAACAATATCTCTGAGGTGGGGGTTCAGTCTTCTTTGTGATTGTTGGATACGTCGGACGTATTTCTCAATATAAATATGGTGTGTGAAAAGTTGTGGATCAATACCTTTCATATCAGAGTACTCCTAGGAAAAATCTTGCTGGTGTTTAGAGAGGGTTTGGATTAGATTTTGTTGTTGTTTCTCTTCTAGGTTGGCATTAATGTTTAGAGACTTCCTTGGTACGATCTCAATGGATTTTTTGTTGTGAACAATGGTAGTCGGAATTTGTTGTTCCATTAAATCTTCCAGCAGGTCTCCCTGTGCTTCGCAGTCTAGAACATCTTGGAGCATCTGGCATGTTGGGTTACTTACAGTGGTTGGGTTGTTAATAAACCCACTAATTACATCATCCTCTAGCTGATTATTGAGCTTGAGGGCTTCTTCCATCGTGAGTGGGGCACGCATATCCTTCTCTGGATATCGTGGTGGTGGCAATTGCGAGTGTACGATCATTGGACTAGGTTTGGTTGGGGGATATAAGATGAGATTCCTTGTAACCCCTCCTCTAGCAATTGTCATTGTACCTGATCGAAAGCCTATGTACTCATCAGCTGTCACGAGCCATGTTCTTCCCAATATAAATGGATGCCCTTCAAGTCCACTTCTTGGGTTGATGATGAGAAAATTTGCGGGATATTCCCAAGAATCAACTAAAATGGCTATATCATGTAGTGTGCTGAGTGGTTTGACCACTGATCGATCGGCTAATTGCAACATAATCGGGGTTGGGTCGAAAGAGTCAAGACCTAAGGCATTGCAGGTTTCCATAGTTAGAATATTGATGGTCGCCCCCAAATCAACTAGGGTATTTTGAAAGGAACAACCTTGAATCTGAACTGTTACTATGGGGTTCCTTGGATTTTCATATTTGACTGGTGTTTCTCTACCCAAAATTAGATCAGATAAGGCTCCCACTACATGAACTGTTGATGATGAATTTTTAATTTTTCTGACAGGCTTCCTCCCACATAGCTCCTTGATTGTCTTTGCATAGATCAGTATGTCTTGCAGGGCTTGCAGGAGTGGAATTTTGATGTATAAATTATTGAGTTCCCCTACAATGTCGAAGTTAGGATATACGGTGGGTTTCACTATCATCAGTCTTTCGGGGAACGGAGGGGAGGGAATTGCATCCTTATCTGAGTCTTGTGATTCGACTATGTTCCCCCCTTGCTCGATTTCTTCTGTTATTACCACAGCCGAGGGTGTTATTTTTTGTTGTTTTTCATTCCCCTGTTCTTGGGGAACGTCATTTTTTTCGGGGGAGATTATGCACCTCGATATTAACCGAAGTTCATTGCATCTTACTGGATTGATTTCCCCTTCTCCACTTTCCATAATATGGACAAGCTGAGTTGGTCTGTTATTGGGATTTGGGTGGGGTTGGGCAGGTAATTGAGGGCACAATTGTGATTGGGGCATTGTGAGTGGAGTTTGTAAAGGGGGTTGGGTTTGAGAGGCCATCCCCATGGGGCGTTGTCAGTTCTGGTTCCAATTTGGGTTTTGGTCAGTCAAGTTAGGCCATTGTGGAGGGTAGGTATTATTCGAATTTTGCCAGGATGAGGTGGGGTATTGTGAATTGGGCCAATTGAAACTTGTAGTTGGTTGATTTTGCCAGTTAAGGTTTGTGGCGGGCTAGTTTGGCCAAGTAAGAATTGCAGGTGGGTACTGCTAGGGCTGCCAGTTTTGATTAGTAAATGGTTGAGCCTGCCATGTGCTGCCAAAATTCTATTGTTGATTATACTGTGCAGGAAATAAAGAGGAAGGGTCATGTAATGTATTTTGAGGCCGAAACTGCCACTGACGGCGTTGAGCCATTAGATATAATGGTTATGTTTCCTCTTCTTCTTCTTTGAATACAACTTTCAATCCAGGGAGTGATGGGCATTCATCTGTGTCATGATCCTTGGCACAAATAGCGCAAACCCGAACTATATCCAAGGGGCATTCCCTTGGACCATGTTTCTTTCTGCACCTGTGGAAAAATATAGCCAAGGTATACTCTACTTCTACCCTTTTTTGTTTGGCCGGCAATACATCCAATTGTGTAGTCAGAGTGCTCAAAATATCTATTTTAAATTTTTCCAGGAGATTACCAACTTCAACTCGCGTAACACCCTTGCTGGTGATATTGTTGTTTCTTGTGAGGGACGTTTGCATTCTTGAACTGGTCCATGTACTTCCTCGTGAGCTAATGATACACAATAGAACAATGTCTTCATAAGTTTCCTGATAAATGTCACCTTTCCCCATTAAATTCAATGTTTCTACCCATTCATCTTTCATGCCTTTAATCAGAGTTGCTTTGAGTACTTCACCTGGTAATGTACTATAGGGTGATCTTTGCAAATTATACTGAAATCTTTCGACATATTCTTCTAATGATTCATTTTCTTTTGCAGTCATTTGAAAGATTTCATCTTTTAGGTCTCTGGTTCTGTAATAATCTTGATATTTTAACAAGAAGGTTTGTTTCATCTGGTCCCATGAATTGATGGTTCCACCTCCCAATCCCATGAACTAGCGTAGGGATGCTCCCTTCAAGGTAAAGGGGAATAGTTTTAATTTTTGGGGTTCAGAGGTGTAATCATACCCTCTACATAGGACATCAAATTCAAATAGGAATGCATTCTTGTCTTCTAAAATCAATCCATGGAAGGTTGGCAGGTTTTGTAAGGGGATTGCTTTCATGGGGCATTGGAAATTGGGTCAACTATTGGATACTCCAGCGTGGAGGTCTGGGGTTGTTGTTGATTTGGTTGTGCCATTTGATCGAAAATGTGCCAAAAATTTTCAGGAGGTTCTTGATCCGAGTATTCTATTTGAAATAGTTGATTATTTGGTCCTCCAGGGAATTTGATTGCACTCCCTTTATCTGGGATTCCGTATATGCCTTCTTCTTTCACATGAGACTCAAGGTTAGGTGGTGATGGTGGGTCTACCTTGGCAACCCCGCTAGTTTCTCTTATTCCCTCCTCCAGATTATTAGAGCTTCCCTCTTCTAAGGGGTTGAGCAATGGCAGATCTGTATTCTGAAAGCTCTTCTCAGTCCCTTCAGTTTTGCTATGAATCTTAGCATGGGATGTAGTTGGTGAAACCACTGCCTGAGGGATTCAGGTGGGTCCTTTCCTAGGTCCAACCGAAGCTTGAGATTCACCCTTTTTGATGATTTCATTTATGAAAGTGCTTCTTCCAAGGATCATCGAACCCTGGGTTTTGGTAATTTTTTGTGGGGGTTTTGGTTTTTCAAGATCCTTCTTTCTAGTCATACACACTTCACAAAACAATGAAAGAAATTTCAACAAAAAAAACACCTACGAAGCCTCTTAAGTGTCAACTGGAGGTAAGCGTTGGCATAAGCATTTTACTTATTACCTGCGTAGGTTCTTACCTTCCGTCTTCAATACATGGTCCTCTAGAGACATAACCTATGCTACCTTTGACATTCTCCTCGGCAACGACGCCAAAATGTTGGTGTCTAAAGATGTCCTAAAAACAACCTTAGTTTAACATTAATTTATCAACCTAGAGATTCGTCTTTTATCTCAAGAATATCAACAAATTCTATGTAGGTAGCCTAAAATCGTGTAGCTAAACCAAATCTGAGTTCATCAACAATCAAGTTCCTCAAACGTTCACCAAAGATTCTAAGAATTAATGGAATTGAAATCCGATTACTAAGATGCTGTTAAAATGTAAAGGAACTAATTAATCCATTGAATTCACTTAACTAAAAAGCAGTAATTGAATCTAAGTAAGGACTTGCAGAATTAACTACCAATTATGAATTCTGATTACTGAAAAGGAAATAATGAATTACTCTATCTACATAAAGAAACAACAATTGTAATATAATCGAATAGGATAACTAATGTAACTTTTACCAAAAGGAACAACTATTGTAACTTTAACCGAAAGGAACAACAATCATAAATCTAAGGAAAAGGAACAACGCGGATGAAAATGTGAAGAACTGTCAAGCAACAACTTCAAAAATGGAAATCATAACAACAATCATTAATACTTGAGGAAAATGTCTGTCTTCTATACGCAAACAATCATAAAATCATTAACACACTTATGCATGTATCCTTGGCTATTGTAAAAGAGATCTGAATCACAAAATATAAATCAAACCTCGAGCTAATACAATTACAGAACGAGATAGTAGCTCCTTCAGACTGGGCCCTCGGTCTTCAGAAGTACTGCTACGAGAAACTCAGAACACATAAATGGTAGAAACACTCAAAACTTTCATTGATTCCATAGTTGGTGAAACATTTACAAAAACTGCTTGCGCAGAGCAATTCTGAATCTAAATACTTGAATGCATTTTTTTCTCGTTTTTTCTGGATCTATTACCCTCTTATATATTACAATAATCTGGGTCAATCAAGCTATCCTGAGGATCGAAAGATCCTCAGGATTGCTTTACTATTATAAAGTTACAATATAGAAAATGCATTATCTTCAAAACTGCTTTGCGCCTAAAAGGTCTTCAACCTCCAATAGCTTGCGCAATGCCAAGATCTCTTTAGTTATCTTTAACAGTGATTTATGCAATTTTGCAACAAAATCAAACCATTACAATCATAATTTAGAATCTATTTAATAAAACTTCAATAACAACCCTAAGAGACATATTAAACATGTTATTTACTATTTATCCCTAACTATCTGAAGAATCAATCAAAATCATATCATGAACTGTGGGAAAAAGGAAGATATTTATACCTTTTCCGTAACCCAACACCTGCGTCTTTGCGAGTACACCTAGTTTTCCATGTTTCATGCTTAAATAAGGTTATAGGTGACAATATATCAATTCAAACTATATTTCTAGAACTTGATTAGGAAGGAAAAATCATATTGGAGCCTGAAGCTATCACTGACACAAGAATTCACCAGCGAAGGAATAAATCAATTTCAAAGTATCTCATTAAGTGGAAGAAACTACCTACTGAAGATTCCATGTGGGAAGATGCGTATTTTATACATAAGCATCCAGAACTACTCAGGCATTGAATACAATGCTTGTATGGAGGGAAGGGGCATGTTAAACCCTAAATACTCGCATATTATCCCTTAATTGGGGCAGATTACATTAGAATTGTTATTTTATTTATGTTGGCTTGGGTCCATTAATTGTGATTGTACCTTCTAGTCTCCTATATATACCAAGGATACCTTTTCATTTGGAATCATCTTGTATTTGTGAATTCACATGATGTATAAGGAGGTTTCCCCCTCGAAGAGGCTTATTATATGAATTTATCTCTTTGTCAAGGAGTTGAGTACTTATTCTGATATTTTTATGTTATTTTTTGATATTTGGTTCATAACAGGATGATCTATTCATTTTCTTAGTTTTTCATTTCCATATTTTAGTTATTTCAGTAATTTAAATTTAATAAGCTAATGATAATAACTTTGAGATTTAAGGAAATAAACTTGATAATAAAATATTTTTAAATTAATAATATAAGATCTTGTGTGACTAGTTATTCCAATAAAATATATACATGTCACTTTATAGATCATATTGGTATTAAAGATGAAAGATGTATGAAAATATGCATATAGGTGAGAGGTGAAAGATGTATGAAGGTGTGCGTATAGGTGGGAGGTGAAAGATCACAATTTATATTAATATGTACACCTTTATCACCCATATTAATTACAATATTAAAAAAAAAAAAACTTAAAACCATACAAATTTGTAATCAAGACATAAAAAAAAAATAGTTTTATAACTTTATCTATAAATTTCTAAAAACTTTATATATCATATTTAATATTTACAATAATGTATTATTATAAAACTTCATTTATTACACTTACCATATACAATTTTTTTAAAAACTATAAAAAATCATATTTAAAATGTATAATTGAATTCATATGCTTCTAGTAACTATTATATTTGTATAAAAAATAAAATCAGTGATGCATAGGTATTGTATGAAGACGGAATGAAGCGAGGCGGAAAGCCAACGCGGCTAGGGCCTAAACCCTAGCCGCCTCCGCTTTGTATTTCCGACTGCAGGGGCGCGGATTCGTCTGTAGCAGTCGATCAGGGTTACAGGGCCGCGGTTTTCAGAGCATCCCTGCATTTTTTGCACACGTTTTGGAGCAGCGGTTGTGCCTCTGCGATTTTCTTGTTTGCTGGTGGTCGTCGCCTTGCTACGATGGTCCCAAATCCGAATGACGAGATGGAAGAAGATCCTTTGGAAGCATTCAAAGCATTAGTCCGCTCGGCAGGACCTAAAGCCAAGTCTTCTCTCTCGTCTAAGTTTGTTAAGAAGATGGAGGAGATCCCTTCGCTGGAGCTATCTCCAGAGGAGCCTTGCAATCTTTCCCTCCTGCTAGCAGAAAAGGCCCTCATCGGGAAGTTTACGGGGTTATGGCCCAGCCCCAAAACGGTGGAGGTGTGGATGGATGATCATTGGAAGTCACTGATACAGGGAAAAGTCTCTTTGTGCACAGTAGGCAAGGGTTTTTTTGTCTTCAGTTTCTCGAGGACAGAGGATCGTGATCTAGTTTTCAGATCTGGACCCTATTTCATGGGGGCGAGATGGTTGTTCTTAGTCCCCTGGACTCTTGACTTCAATCCCGGAGCCGAGATCACCGCAGCCCCTGTTTGGGTTAGGCTGCCTCATCTTCCCCTGCATCTTTGGGGGAAAAGATCTCTGGAGAACATTGGAAATAAGCTTGGGTGTTTCCTGGACAGTGTGGAGCCGAAAGGGGATCAGTTTACCTGCGCTCAAATTTGTGTTGAGTTTAACCTCGAGAAAGGCCTTCTGGAAGCCATTAAGCTCTCCCTGGGGGAATGGTGCCATATCCAAGAGCTGGACTATGAGCAGATTCCTTTTAAGTGCCTCTGGTGCCATGCTTACGGTCATTTCGCAAAAAGCTGCCTCAAAGCCTCTGAGGAGCCGAGACCAGTCAAAGAAGATGATTTTCAGCCAGTATCTAACAGACAAAGGCAGCCAAGGAGAAAGGATCCACTACCCCAGGCTCCGAAGGTCACTCATTCAGTAGAGGCAACTCTAGAAAATAAAAACATCTTTGATGCGTTGAAGGAAGATGAAGCCCTAGATCCAGAAACAATAGCAGTTAAGGGAAATCCTCCGGCAGACGAAAGATTTCCGGATTCCACCCCCCCAGAGTCAGTAGCAGCGAGAGAAATTTGAGACTCAGATCCGGAGCCCCCTGCCCCTGCAGGTCTGGTTGTTTCAGTCCCCTCTAGCGGCTCTATGGAAACTTCTGAAACTGAAGACATTTCAGTTTCGTCTCCACCCCTTACCCGAGGGAGAAAGACCAACAAAGCGTGCAGAGAAAAGGAGGCGGCCTCCAACATTTCTTTAGGTTCTCAGAAAAAGCTGGATCCCTTTTTTAAGGGGAAAATTTCTTCCTCCTAGGTTTAATGCTTTGCTTCTGTCTCCTACTGTGCTCACAGTTTGTGAGAATTTACTCATGTATGCATTTTTTTTCATTTTCTCTAATTAGCTCAAAGAGTAAATGGGATTGGACTCCCAAGACATTCACAAGAAGGTTGGCAGCACTGTTAGAGGTCATCAACCTTCTTCAGATTTGTAACTTTCTGATTCTGGCTTGCCAGAAAACCACTTAATACAGTCTAACCGTTCTTGTCAAAAAAAAAACTATTATATTTGTATAAAATATAAAATCAAATTTTTTCTTATTTATTAAATTAATATAAATTATAATTTTATTATTATTATTATATATTTGATAACTAATATGTATTTCTTTTATAGTCCCTGAGGTGTAGGACAGTCGGTGACGGAGTGTGTTGTTAAGCCACTCCGTGATGTTAAAGTCACCGGTTCGGACAGTCGGTGACGGAGTGTGTTGTTAAGCCACTCCGTGATGTTAAAGTCACCGGTTCGAAACCTGCGGGGACAAAAAATCCAACCATGTTAAGGGTTCGTGTGGCTCAGGCCGGGTGCGATCCCTGGGTGATTTTGACGGCTTAGATGCCCCTGAGTCGCGGTTTCTCAAGCCACAGGTTAATCGCAGGTCCTGCACAAATTAACAAACAAAAAATATATATATATTTCTTTTATTTAATATAATTTTTTAATAATTTAAATTTTTAATCAATATTTATAAAACTAACATTATATTTAAAATCTTATATAAAAATAAAGAAAACATTATATTCCTAACTAATATTGAATATATAACATTTAAAAAAATAAATAAACAAAACTATAAACTATTATGTATTAAATAAAGAAAATAGTTGCAAAACAACTAGTTTAATGTTATGCTGAATAATTGTAATACCTACAAGATGTTAAATAATTGTAGTTGTAGCAAAAAACACTCACTAACTTTTCAAAAAAACAAATTGAAATGCATATCTTTGTATTTTACAAATATTCAATATAAATATAGAAAAAGTATTCAAATACATGTTAATAAAATAGTTATTGTTTCACCCAATAGCATTTTCAACTTATGAATTTATAATATTGAATCTTATGAATAATTTGGTTGTGGAAAATAAAATTATATAAATATTCAATATAAATAAATATTAATATTGAATCTTATGAATAACTTGGTTGTGGAAAATAAAATTATATAAATATTCAATATAAATAAATATAAATACAGAGAGAACATATTCAAATATATGTTAGCAAAATAATTATTGTTTCACCTAATGGCATTTCCAACTTATGAATCTACAATATTAAATTTTATAAATAATTTGATTATAGAGAATAAGATAGAAAATCAAACAGCTTTGACTTGCAAAAGCTACAAAAAGTTAATATAGAAGTTATGCATTTCCAACTTATGAATCTACAATATTGAATTTTATGAATAGTTTGATTGTAAAGAATAAGATAGAAAATCAAACAACCTTGACTTGCAAAAACTACAAAAAATTAATATAAATTCTATTATCATAATTTATTTGTGTAAAGTATCAACCAACCACTATTAAAAAAACATGATTATCACTATTTAAAAAAAAATGATAATATTTAACTAGAGTTCTACCGTTATATATATGTATATATGATTTAAAACTAACATTATATATGATATATGATGTATACTCTATTTATTATTTAATAATAATTAAAATATAATATTTGTTTAAGAATAATTAAGGTTTATATAAATGTTTTAAGATAATTTATTTAAAATAAAAATGTATGCAAACTATAATTTAGTTTTGAAAGGGATCTATTTTATAATTAAAATATAATATGTGTTTAAAAACAATTAAAATTTATATGAATGTTTTAAGATAATTTTTTTTAAATAAAAATATATGCAAACCATAATTTAGTTTTGAAAAGGATCCATATGTTGAATATTTTATAGCATAATGTAAAAAAAATTAAAAACAAAACTATTATTTCAGTTAATCACTAAAATTAAAATTATATTAAATAACCATAATACATTTTTCAATAAATAAGAAGGATTAATTAAATAGATTCCAATAATATTGAATTATATTTTATTTAATGTTTATCTTCTTGAATTATACAAAGATTCATTGATAGTATATATACACTTTGATGTACAATTATTGTATTCAATGTTTATCTTCTTGAGTTGTACAAAGATTCATCGATAGTATATATACACTTCGATGTACAATTATTGTACGGAATGGTCAGTTTTAATTATTGTTCTATTCTAAGATTGGGTCGAATATGTTTTATTTACACTGAAAACACAACCAAGGAAAGGAGTTGAACAACAAAACTTTGTTAAGAATAAAACTTATCATGGAATTTTTAGAATCTAGTAATAAAGTTTTATTTACAATCTTTGTCTCATAATTTTAATAATTTTTACAATCTACGTTTCTAGTTGCAGGAATATAGTTTTTTTTTTAATACAACAATAGATTCATCCTAGGTTTAGATTGTGGTTATGGACAAATTTAATTCAACCAATATCAACAAATTAGTGAAACAATGAGAGAAATAAGCATAAGATATCAACTCTGATATTGTAAATGCTTTTTAAATAAAATTAATTTTGTTTCATTGTTCTAGATTAAAACAAGTGTTGCATGGTAGCTTAGTCTCTATCTAAAGGCTTAAATATGTTAACTTCATTGTTAGTGTTTTTAAAGAAGATTGCAAAAGTTTTGATAAGTTGATTTTTAGATTTAGTATAAAAATGTATGTGACTTTGGTTTTGATTTTGCTTTAGGAAAGTTTTTTTGAAATGTTCATGTAACATAAACTATTTAAATAGTTAAAAAAAATTAAAAAAAAAAAAAATTATATATATATATATATATAATTTGGATCTATCAAGTGTTAAGAAAGGTTAAAGTTTTACACTTCTATAGATTCGGAGTTAAATGGATTTAGGGTGATAGGTAATCAACAACTTTCCATATTAATATATTTATGGTTTGTTATATATATTTTGACTTGTTATATCCATTTCTTATATGTTGCAGGTATGAGGAATCATTATTTTAAAATATATTGATTGCAAATAAGTTTAATGAATATTTTAAAATACTATCTTTTTAAAGTTGATATTTTCTAAATGATGTTTATTTTAAATATATCATTGTATACATTAAAACTCATTAAATTTAAAACATGCTCAATCCACCCCTTAAATCCTAAAAAATGGTTTAGTTTTTTTTTAAATTAAAAAACAAATGTTAATACTAAAACTACACGTTACATGTAATTGTTACTTTGATTTTGATTTGTATTTTAAATTGTTGAAAATGTAAATATATTGATATTATATAGATCTTTTATTATATATATAAGATTATTTTTATATAAAAGAAATATTTATAAAATTTATCTTTAATTATTATATATTAAGTTAAATTATAATTATTTAAATAATTTTAAATTTAAATTTATTTTTATTAATTTTATTTTATGAATTAATATAGAGTATAATTTAATAAATATTTGATATTAAATTATTTTGGGGAAATTAAGATTCATTCATGATATTAAAGAAAATGATTTTATTATTAATAAAACATTTATGGTTTTTTCTTTCCAAAATGAATACCTAGTTGAACAATGTCAAGGGGTTGTCATATTAATCTGCTTCATACAATTTAAATTTTTAACTCAGCCTATAATTCTATTCGAATTTGACAAGGTAATTTTTGTTTTTAAGTTAATTATTAAAAATAATTTATATGACTTTGGATTGGTCTGCAAGTGGATGATGTTTCCCTCATGCACAACACGAGTAGTTGTGGCAGCTAGCGACCGTCATCATCTACATACTGGTACACAAGCATCATCACTCCTGCATCTTGCCTCTTGCCTCTGTTCCATCAATGACTTGTTACTGGAATGTTTTAGTTACTAATCATTGTTTACAGTTGGGATGCTACAACATCACAGGATTCCAGTGACACTTTGAATACATTCACTAGAAGCATTTATATTTCTCTCTATTCTAAGATCATTCATTTTCTAGTGGTTTTGAACCATGTTTTCAATTTAAATATGTGGTCTTTGCGCAAATCTACCAAATCCCCCCAAAAATCATAGCAGTACATCCACGAAAGAGAGTGGGCACTGGGAACATTTGCAGGATTATCAATCTACCTTCTAGTACATTTTGTCGTTGTAGAGGTGACTAATTAAATGAAAAACCATTGCAATTTTCGATAACTCTACCATTCGTCGCCCTCAATGCGACAATAAGACTTCAAAATATATAGCCAATGAGAATCAAAACAAATATATTTAATTATATTATTTAATTGAAAAAAACAAAACATTACAAAAACACTTTAGAATTAAAAAAAAAAATTAAAAGTTAACTAAAACTAATACCTATTCAGTGTAGATATATAGTGATGGTTCAATCTTTGATCGTCTATTAATCAACTGCGTCTGTCGATCCCTTTAGTAGTGTTGTTTGTGTCGTGTGCGCCAGACACTTCTTAGGGGGGTCAGGTATGCCCCCCGCACCAGGCAGTAGCCCGGGGCGGACAATAGTGTTGTTTGTGTCGTGTGCGCCAGACACTTCTTAGGGGGGTCAGGGATGCCCCCTGCACCAGCCGGAGCCCGGGGCGAACAGGGTTCGGAGCAGCGCTCCAATTTTTTTTGGGGGGGGTGGTCTTGGATTAAGGGATTAGGGTTTTGGTATCTACCAAATACCTAAAAACATTGTATATATTGTATGGTGAACGGTGAAATTTGATATAATGAATATAAGAGAGGTTTTCCCGGGTTGAGGGTTTCTCTGTGTACTATGTGTATGGGTCATTGATTAAATTATGTTTTTCTTAAGAAT
>SNQJ01S0212493.1:0-15812 GCA_010110895.2 Picea sitchensis | reverse complement strand
CCTCCTTCTTATGTTCTCCATCGAATGTTGGAGGTTTAATTTTATTCATTTCTCCTTTCAATTCCTCCTTTTCAGATCTTCGATGTTTTCTGGTAAGGGACGGGCTCGAACTACTATGTGTCTCCCTGTCCGAATGTTTTTGGGAGCGACTGTGACGTCGACTACCACTCCTTGATCTACTTATTCTACCATGGGTTCTGCGACTCTCCGTCGCACTTGAGTCTCTTCCTTTCTCAAGTTTCTTCTCTATTCTTTCCAGACTCTGCAAGAATCTTAAGTTTAATTTCCCTTTCCGATCCTTGATTTTCATGAGCTTTCGGCTATCCGCTCGACGCTCCTGGGCCTCTCTTTGTATCCCTTCAATGATTTTCATCATATGTCCTTCCTTATCCATCTCTTTTCCATGCCCATTAGAGTTCGATCCTTCGACTCCCTGGTTAACATTCTTTCCTTCCTGTTCATCTTCTATTTCAGGGGCAATTTGCATTCTTTCCCATTCCATACTTGGCGTTGATTATCTAAAGTTTTGGCCTCTGTTGTATTCTGAACACGCACTGTGCAATCCAATTCAAAATTGTCAGGCCATTAAACTTCATGAATAACCCACAACATTCATAACTAATACGAACAAGAACGAAAGACATTTCAACTTCATAAGTTTTCTAAGCTCTGTCTGGCTCTGTGTTTTTCGGGTGTCTTGAAGTTCTCCTATTTCCTCATCGGGAAGTTTTCCTCCCACAGGAAACTCTTCGGGTCTCCCTTCCTTCTATCGGGGTTACCTCTATCGAGGTTTTGAAACTGACATTGTTCTGGTGGGTTGAATCCCCGATTCCCGATTTGCGATGAACTTCTGCACGCGCGAGACCTCCTGTGCTTAGCTCTTGTCGCATATGATCACGCCTTCATGACTGTGGCCTTACCTTCCTATCGAGATTTCAGTCCTCGAAACCCGATGCGCCCCTTTGCGCGCTAGCCCTCCTGGCTAGGCCTTGGTCCATGTGACCGATACTATACGACTTGTTCAACCATGTGGTTTGCATGAGTTTTCATAGTCTTGGTCACATCCCGTATAATAGAAACTTACTAAATCAGACCATGACGCATTAAGGACATTCAAAGAAAGTTTATATTTAAGCCTTGTTTAGAAGGACGATTAATTAGCATTGCTCTTGAATTAAATTCGAAAATATAAATTACTTAATTCAGAAATAAAAGGTTTAAAGGTTAAATTAATCACGTCGCAATATCGGGATTCACGGTTTTATGAGAAACATGTTTCATATCATCAGATTTCCCGAAATCCCGATTTTCGATGTGCCTTTTTGCCTTAACCCTTCGCAGTTAAGTCAGGTCCATGTGACCTCTACCCCATGACCATACTCGAAGATCTCATCGTGGTTTCAGAGTTCATGATGTCGCGATGCTCACGTACTCGGAACTCCCGATCCTCCGACTTCCGACACGTTCCTTTAAGCGTTAGCCCCTGCCATGGGCTCTACACCATGTGACCGTTGACTCGTGACCCCGGCCTTTTCCTTATCGGGGTTCGAGGTTTCGCGAATCAAAATGTGTCAAAACTCTCGACAGCGGAATCCCCGACTTCCCGATTTCCGATGGACTCCGTCCGTGATAGCCCTCCGGCTATGGCCCACACTCCTCTAGCAATCGGGAAATCACATTTCGCGATATCGAAACCTCACTACACTTGTTCCCGGAACTTACGAAGTTTTGAACTCTGATGTGGGGTGACATCTGTCCTCCACTCTAATCCTGGTGGTCCCCACTCTGTCCTTGCACTCGTCGAGAAATCGCGTATCGGAATATCGCGATTCTCGTTGTCATGTGCTCGAGACTTCCAATTCTCTGATCTCCGACTCTGCGGAATCTTCGGACACGTGTCCTTGCTGATGGACGGTTCTGAGCGCCCGTCGGAATATCGCATATCGCGATTCCTTGAGGCAGCGATTCTACACTCCTGAGACTCGGATGGTAAAATCCCGATGCCTCTCCGACTTCTCCTCTACCCATGAGGACTTAGATCCTACGCAACTTCTGTCAACTCAGACGGTTGACGGGTAATCCCACAGTGATCGTACGACTCACAATCCTCCCGAGTCTAAACTCCTGTGCAGTATCCAAAGGCTTTAAACCTTAAGAACATTCCCCAGATCTGACGGTTACAAGGGTTCGCCTTCCCTCCCGAACAGATCCTACGGTTCTAACACCCTTGGTGTAGAGACCTCTCTTCCTGTGGTCATAGACCATACCAGCTGCTGTTTCATAGCACCGCTAAACCTCCTGAGCTTATAAACACGGTCAAGCAACCACTTGACACACTGGAACAAACAAACGTCTGAAATTGGCCATTCCAGGCCTAATTTCTCTTCACATTTTTGGTCCAAAGACCTCTCCACTGGCCCATCTAGGTTCAGTGTCGAAACCTTCGCTCTGATACCACTCTGTAGTGTACCCGTTCACTACCAAGGTTCCCAAACCCCTCAATTACCATTCTATACATGAATGTTTACATAATTGGTACAAGAATTATAAACACATGCATTTAATCACAATTAAACACACTTAATTCTCAGAGTAAAATATATAAGTTACTGCTACAATTAAACAAGCCATAGCATTCAACAATAACTCATTTACACAGCAGAAAACATGATACATGAACAACACAGTCATGCCAAATGTGATAAAAGCATAATTCAGATACTTGTCTTTTAACGGCTGTAGAATTTCACCAACCAAGTGCAGGCCTTCCACGAACCTCCCAACCTTAGACCACACTGTTCATCATCTCAACAATGGGTCACCCCCGAGCTGGGACCGAGCTCCACCCCAAGGCAAGGAATCTAGACTCAGGATGAGGTTATAGGGAAGATAGCACATACACAACCACCAGGAAGAAATCTCTCCCAGGAATCTCCCACGCTCACTGCCCACAGACCCTCATTCCCCACATGCCTGTTCCACCCCAGGAGAGTGTACCTTCTTTGTCACCTAGACAGTCCTTCGGCTACCAGTCTCCCTTACCTTGGGTTACAGGAATAGACCGGACCGGAAGTCTCCGGGCTCTATGGAAGCTACAGGGATTCCTTCCAGGAGTTCTCTTCTCCCTCTGCGCACTCTCTCACCTGGAGGAGTCTCTCACAGGCCAACAAGCCTCATGCAGTCCAATACTGTGCCGTCACAACAACCCACGGGAAACACAGACAAAGGCTTCCTAAAACGGTTCAACAATCACTGGATGATCTCACGGCATGATTTCGGAACAAGCTCCACGCACAGGCTAGCTCAACTTTTCCCCAACAACAAGGATTCTTCCACTTGAGTTCAACATAGGGTTCCGGTTCAGGAGATGCGCTCACGAGATTTATCAGAGACAGACACAGACTCCACCCTCACTGGACAGGGGTGTACACGGATTGTTCAGGACAAAACACAGGTTTTCTTTTCTGTATCAGGATTACACAAAGGTCTCTTGCAGACTGGCTCTGCCCCTCGGCTCTCGCTCAGGGAAGACAGATTGAATCGCTGAGAACCCCCCCTCATGGCTTATTGCCTCTGTTTTATTTGCATGCACCAGGGTTGACACTTGTCACCCTGGGAACTGCATGCGTTCCACATCGTGCATCCCCTTTGCACGTTCCCTTTCCAAAACTTAATATAAACAGAAATGCACATGTCTCTTTTTAAAATAATATTAAAATATTATTTCCCAGGCTTAAGCCCCCTAGGCTTAGCCCCTAGGCTCATCACTCAGCCCCTTTTTCCACCTTTCAGCCCTTAATTCCTTGCCCACTCTGTGGNTAGGGAAGATAGCACATACACAACCACCAGGAAGAAATCTCTCCCAGGAATCTCCCACGCTCACTGCCCACAGACCCTCATTCCCCACATGCCTGTTCCACCCCAGGAGAGTGTACCTTCTTTGTCACCTAGACAGTCCTTCGGCTACCAGTCTCCCTTACCTTGGGTTACAGGAATAGACCGGACCGGAAGTCTCCGGGCTCTATGGAAGCTACAGGGATTCCTTCCAGGAGTTCTCTTCTCCCTCTGCGCACTCTCTCACCTGGAGGAGTCTCTCACAGGCCAACAAGCCTCATGCAGTCCAATACTGTGCCGTCACAACAACCCACGGGAAACACAGACAAAGGCTTCCTAAAACGGTTCAACAATCACTGGATGATCTCACGGCATGATTTCGGAACAAGCTCCACGCACAGGCTAGCTCAACTTTTCCCCAACAACAAGGATTCTTCCACTTGAGTTCAACATAGGGTTCCGGTTCAGGAGATGCGCTCACGAGATTTATCAGAGACAGACACAGACTCCACCCTCACTGGACAGGGGTGTACACGGATTGTTCAGGACAAAACACAGGTTTTCTTTTCTGTATCAGGATTACACAAAGGTCTCTTGCAGACTGGCTCTGCCCCTCGGCTCTCGCTCAGGGAAGACAGATTGAATCGCTGAGAACCCCCCCTCATGGCTTATTGCCTCTGTTTTATTTGCATGCACCAGGGTTGACACTTGTCACCCTGGGAACTGCATGCGTTCCACATCGTGCATCCCCTTTGCACGTTCCCTTTCCAAAACTTAATATAAACAGAAATGCACATGTCTCTTTTTAAAATAATATTAAAATATTATTTCCCAGGCTTAAGCCCCCTAGGCTTAGCCCCTAGGCTCATCACTCAGCCCCTTTTTCCACCTTTCAGCCCTTAATTCCTTGCCCACTCTGTGGACGCTCAGTCCCCCATCACTCATTCCTCGTGGTCGGTCTGCACTGGCGGTGTTTATATTTTATTAATTGATCTGCATACATACAAGTACATCAACATGCTCATGGCCTTCAACACTTAGGCTCCCTGGCCTAACAAAACACATAAGCCTACAACTTATACAAGACTTGGCTCACCAGCCTATAGAACACATTTACAATTCTTTGCATAAAACATGATCTGTAACGGGGCTCGGCCTTAGGGACACTACAAACAAGAGTTGGTTGAATCTCAAGTAGTGATGCTCGCTGAGACCCTCCAATAGCTTCAGGATAGGATAACAGAATTGGAGGCCGAAATAGTACTGAGAACCCCCCAGAAGGTGCATGACCAGAGGGAGGAGACCGCTAAGAACACAGTTGCAAGAATAAGATCCCTTGCCTCAGAATGTAAGCAATTAAGTGATAAGAGTGCCCATACATATGAACTCCTCGATGAGGATCCAGAGATGACAAATCTAGAAGCGCAGTTACAAGAGGCACAGTAGAAAGAACTCTCATTGTAGGTGCAGATGAAGTTGCTCACCACAGTGGAAAGAATGAAGAGATCCTAGGATCATCACGCAGTACAACAACAGATCACTGCCCTCTAGGGTAAGGTAATGGAAGTCATGTAGAAGCTACAACCTGTGCAGGATGAAGCCTTCAAGGTGTTCGAGGAGATTGATGGATAGGGCTTATAATTGGATCAAGTGGTTGCAGTAGTAGAATAGTGCCTGGAAAGGCCTGTTACAGAGCAGATGATCCAGGAGCTTGTTGAGTAGGAGGCTTAGGTGAATTAGAAAGATGAGGCAACTCGAGTTAAGCTCGAGGCCTTCGAAGCAACATTGTCCACACCTGAGTGACTCAGGAAAAGTCACAGGTGAGTGTTGGGGGCCTGTTGGCCCTTGACCAAGTTTTGGGGAAACTTTGGTCATATTTGGCCCACTTTTGGACTTCGACATGATGGTAGAAGATGGAGCACCCAGGGGAAGCGGAGATCGCGGATCTCACCCATTTTTGAGGGATACGTGGACCCAATAAGGGGTCCTCTAGGGTTCTTGTAATGGATTTTAGGGGATGTCAACCCATGGGATTTTCCCATGTTTAAGCCTTATTGTAAGGGTTTGTAAAAGTATAAATAAATAAGAATGTGTTGTAGAAGCTATTTAAGTGCAAGTAGTTCAAGTTGCATTGTGAAAATAAATGTATGTGTGTTAAGGCTTTGTGCTCGATAGAGAGTTGGCTCTGGGCCTTGACTAATTTTTGGAAGGAGGATTTGGGGCTCAGTGCGTAGATCTCATGTCTGGTGTGAAGCTTGACTCTATGGCTTAGTGCACAGGAGTAACTGAATGTATGAGATTGACGAATAATAAAGAGGTGAAGCGGTTGGTGTACGTAGCCCCACACTGGGGTGAACCACGTATATTTGGTGTCTTATGGTTTTCTTTGTGCAATGTTATCTCCATTATGTTTTTCTTAATGCTTAGATTATAATGTGTAGTGAATATGTATGCTTTTCTTAAATGATTTGCTTATGTTAAAATGATAGATTTGATTCACAGTGTTATGTGCTAAGTGTTTAAGGTGCATAATCTTTGTTGTTACTATGATAGATCTATCTTTGGGTATGTTCTGTGATGTTAATAAGGTTAGTGAACTATTGTATGTCACTTCCTAAGTGTTAACAGAATACTCTGCGAAGTGTTATTATCACAGATTTGTGTCTCATCCTGGTTATAGAAACTTGCGTCCTGTAACCCCCCCTGCTTCTACCTCAGGTGAGACTTCACCTTCTTCGTAGGTGTTGCCGAAAGGGATGGTAGTCGAGGTTTTGTTGGTGCATTGTTAAGAGTTGAACCCTGGGTCTTCCCCTATGCCAACAACTAGATAAATATCTACAAAAGGCAGGGTTTAGAAAAGGAAGTGCATACAACAACCTCTACATCAAGGTAACTCAAAATGGTATTTTATTAATTGAAGTTTATATTGATGATATTATTTTTGGAAGTATTGATGACGGGTTAAGCCAGAAATTTGCAAAGGATATGCAGAATGAATTTGAAATGTCATTACTTTGAGAACTATCCTTCTTTTTGGGTCTTCAGATACGTCAAAGAAACCAAGGAATTTTTATTTCTCAAACTAAGTATATTAGAGAAATGTTAAAGAGGCTCTTAATGGAATATTGGAAACCATTTACCACTCCTATGCTCTTAACTTTCTTTCTTAAGAAGCTGAAGAGGTAATGATGAAGAACTAGGGGGCAGAGAAGTTGAACAGAGCAAAGGCAAGGTTACCCCGCCTAGGGATGAGGCAGATCCCTCCAAGAAAAGGAAGATTGCCCCACCGAGGCCCTCATCTAGGAAGAAAACTAAGGCCACCTAGACCACGCTTAAGACTACGCTTACCTCAGATGATTTTGACATCGTAATTTCCGCATTGAATGATGTTTCATTAGAGATCATGGAAAAAAAAGAAGCAAAGCAAGAGGAACTATTCCACCGGATCACGGGCGAATTCAAAGAAGCGCAGCAGGAACTTCAGTCTATCCAAGCAGTTTCTACAGCGCTGTTAACAATAGAAATATCAGGAACAGACGATGAGCCCACACAGTTACACCATATCACCGAGAAAGTCGAAGCTCGCCTTCGACGAGCTCAAGAAGACATAGCGAAAGCCACCCAGGCTTTGGCGCAAGCACATAGCGCACATGAAGAACAACGAAGAAAGGTAGAACAAGAGAATCTTGAATTACAAGAGAAATGGGAGGAGAAAAAAGCCCAGTTATAGTAGAGAAAGGACCTGTTGCTAGCAGAGAAACTTGAAACACAAGAAAGAGTTCACAAGGTATTGCGCTCTGTGACGATCATAGAAGTGAATATGGAAGATCGTTTTCCACAGTAGGTGACCCAACTGGAAGCAGTAATCCAACAACTTCAATAGCACATCATGGATCTGGAGCTCGACACCGTGCCTGAGATACCCCAAGAGATAAGAGATATTAGAGAGGCCACTTCTCGAAGCGCAGTCGACCGATTAAAAACTTTGGCTTCGGAATGTAGGCAACTAAGCACCAGAAGCGCCCAAACCTATGAAACCCTTGTAGAGAATCCAGAATTGCAGACATTGGAGGCACAACTCCATGAAGCAAAGCAACATGCAGATGTGCTACAAGCGCAGCTGAAGTCCATGACCCCATTTGAAAGAATGAAGAGGTTCGTAGAGCAACGCATATCCCAACAACAAGTACACACACTGCAAAGTAAAGTAATGGACGTCTCTCAACGACTACATCCACTCAAAGAGAAGGCATGCCAACTGTTCGCTGAACTTGAAAGCCAGGGAGCTGAACTTGAACAGGGTGTCATCACTAAAGAACAACGCCTAGAAGGACCACTCAATGACACAGTAATCCAGGAATTTACTGAACAAGAGGTTGTTGCACTGCAGCAGGTCGAAGCCACTTGAGTCAAGCTCGAGGTGTTTGAAGCAGAATTGGTCAGACCTGAGTGACTCGGGATGAGTCACATGTGAGTGTCGGGGGCATGTTGGTCCTTGACCAAGTTTAAGAGTACTTGGTCATACTTGACCACTTTTGGGACTGTGACAACTTGGCAAGGAAGGAGCGCAACGCGAAGCAGAAAATAAGGAAGCAAGACCTATTTTGGGGTCCATTTTAGGGTTTTGGGTTGATGTAACGGAAAAGGGATGTCGGCCCATGGATTTACCCATGTTTAGGCCCATTTTGTTATCTATAAATAGGCAGTTTAGATAGTAATATAAGGAGGATATAGTAATGTAGTACATCGATGTGATGTATGAATGAAAGCTTAGTGCTAGTAATTGGATCTGTGTGATTGAATGTATCTTAGAGTGCTCTGTGCATGAGATCGGAGAGTTAAGTGTAGGTTGTTATAGTCTGATGTTGAAGAGAAAGGAAGAAGGATCTAGCGATCTATGCAAATCTTCTGTCCTGTGCAAAGTACGGGTCATTAGAGCTTTGTGTTGTAACTACTTGACCAAGATAATATAAAGAAGACTTTGTGGACGTAGCCCCAGGGTGGGGGTGAACCAAAGTAACTATGTGTATAGTTTTTTGTGCTTCGCTCTTATGTATTGATCTCTTTCTTGGCTAAATGCTTGATGTGATTAAGTAGACCTAGTTATGCTCTGTGTTGTTGATGAATGAATGAACATTAGATCTGATATATCATATGCTTAGTGCTTGATCTGTTGAATCTAACCTATATTTTTGTGGATAAGTACTGAATCATTCTTAGTATAGTATTCACTACGATTCTATGTGCCTTCTACGAAGTATATTAATGAATGAATGCTAAGGAATAACTGATGCTAAGTGCACTGTAAGGAAGATAATCACAGATCTATGTCCCAGCTAAGGTTGCAGACACATGAGTCTTGCAACCACCCCTGCCTCTACCTCAGGTGAGACTTCATCTGCTTCACAAGTGTTGCCGAAAGGGACGGTAGTTAGGGCTTTGTTGGTGCACTCTTGAGCATTGAACCCTGGGTCTGCCCCTGTGCCAACAAATGGTTCCGTTGTCGGGACTGGAACTGTGATTGTTGGGAACTGAAGAAGAAGAATATTTGCATGAAACAAGCTTTGTCCATAGATCTGTTTCTCTAGTGTGCAGTGTTTTGTTTGACCTATGAAGCTTTGTGCCAAGAAAAGAGGTCAGATTTGAAGAAAGAGAGGTCAGATCTGAAGAAAAGAATTCAGATTTGTGAAGAAAAAGGTAATAGCTGTAAGCTCTATGCCTTGATAAAGGTAAGAATAGTTAAAAGTCTTAGATCTGGAAGCTTTGTGCTCTGCAGAAGTAAGATAAGTGAATTTTTTGTTTGTTTCTAAAGTATGGATCTAGGTATGTTTGATAGATTCTGTCCTAGCTTCAAAACTAGGGCATTAATAGATGAAAGAAATCTTGATATGAATATACCTGATAAGTATAGTGATAGATATGTTATACCTATGCATCGAAAGAATGTCTGGACTAACAAGTGGATGCAGGATCCTAGAAATTGTTTTTTGTAGGCTAGCCACCATGATCCTAGGGCGTAGTATAGAAGGAGTTGGGGAACATCTAAATGGATGAGAAGATTAACCCTCTGTTATAGTTGCAGACGACCAGGACATCTTGCTAAAGAATGCCCTGGGAGAAGACCTAGTTGCCTCTGTTGTAAGGGTATGGACCATGAAGTATTGGATTGCCCTAGAATGTTTACTAGGCTTGAGAAGTTGAATATGGAACAAGCAAACCCTGAGGGAGATCAAGAGACCAAGATTATAGAAGAAACACAGAAAGAATAAAAAAAGATATTGCTACAGATGAAAGATACCTTGAATGACCACCGACATGTTAGGCTATCAGAGATTTTCAAAGAAAAGGAGAAAATTGAAGTAAGAATAGGGGACTTTGACATTGACTGTACTCTTGATGAAGAAGCGCAAGTGAACATTATGCTAGAAAGAACTTGGGAAGCTATAGGGAAGCCTGCCATGATCCCTTCCCTAGGAGGAACAAGTTTCTTCAGAGGAAAGCTAGTAAACCTATGTGGAAGGCTCGCCCAAATACCTATGACTATCAATGGAACTTCGACAGAGGAAGACTTTGAGATCATTAAATTTGTTGAAGACAGTGCCCCGTTTACCATGCTCATAGGAAAACCCTAGATTGATAGAGAACAGGCCAGACAAAGAGAAGAAGAGAAAGTTTTGGAACAGAAGAAGCAAGAGTTAAAAGACTTTATGACCAGAAGGATCGTGCACTTGATTGAAGAAAAGAAGAGAAGATTGCAGATATTTAATATTAGTACCTCCAATGTCGAAGCTAAGAGAACACTTGAGGATCCGCAGAAGATCGAGTTACCTATTTTTGATACAGAAGAAGTATTATCAAGGAACCCTAAGAAAGAATTTCCAGAGCACGAAGTAACTAAGACCACAGAAGATAAACATAAGAATGGTAAAAGCATTACTGAGACGAAACTCACTGGGAATAAGGCTATGAAGTTAAGAAAGAAAAGGGATAATACTGTAAGGTTACAAGAGGTTCTAGAGGACACTTCGAAGCAAGAAGAATTGCAGAATGGGAGCTTCGTCGAGATATCAGAACAACGACATAGAATACTTCACCATGACGAAGCAATATAGCCGTTGGAACTGATATACCCATTCGACTTCCGCTCTGAATGGATTGAAAAGAAGTTATGGGTTACCACTATACCGTTGGATAGCACTAGAACGGATAGAACAAAGTTAATGAAGGCCCCATGTTCATTGCAAGAAGACCATTTCTTAGATTGCCTACTTAACCTGTCATGCCACGCACTGAGAATACTTTTTTCTAACTGAGAATCTGAGCACGAACCCTGAGATTTACTTACCCTGAGATCATTCCCTTACTATTCGTTGTCGTCTCTGAATTCCTTTTACACCCGAGCCAACTGACCCAAGTTTGTATGTCGAACGAGCTCAGTGCTGCTGAGAAAATTGTTGAAGAAGTTCTAATTGATTTAATGGCTGAGAGAGTCACGTCAGAACGCGAAATGTCTACAGGTGTACAAGCATCGTCCTCTAGCATACTACCAACTTCCCCCTCCACTGCTCGAGCAGGGCCATCCCGACCGCCTTCGGAAAGATGATCTAAGATAGGAAATGAATTCACCATTGTGAATATGATCCCAAGCATCTTGCCTAAATATATACCACCACCAAGCGGACCAATGAATCGAGACTCTGTACCCAGAGACTTCGACTATGTTGTAGTCACTGTGTACCTCCCGAAAGGGGTGCGCGCAGTTCATGCTGACCAGGAGAAGATCACCACATTGAAATTCAATGATTTTAACCTTGGATATCACAAGGTATACAGTATGATATCCCCACATAAGTATTTGAATATTACAAAAGGAAAGAACCCCAAGATTGTACTGCAACAATGGACCCATAACCTTGCGAAGTCAACCCTCCTCAACGTAATGAAGAATCCACATTTTGGGAGGCATCAGGAAGTAAATGCCTATGTTTGACTATTGTTGTCCTGCTACCACGGAGGATACCTATGGTTGGACCATCGCATCACCATGGATCTGATTCTGATCAATTAGATCACTGGGCTAAGCATGCAGGGCCCTGAACCGCGAGACTTTCAACCGCGAGACTTTCACCCTGGAAAGACCGTAGATCATGCTCTCGCTCAACGAATAAAAGACACATATGGCGATCTGAAGAAAGACATGCGAGGTTACAAGGTAGCCTCCATTGAGAATGCAGTAGTACACTTTGGTTGCCAGCTGATCGCAGGCAAGTTAGTCCGAAAAAATAGACCTACACAAGTGACTGGATTTGTAGTTGACCTTGCAGGGAAGTGAATGGAGGGACTACAAATGAACTGGGTGAAATACCTTATAAATCAGCTAGAGCTTGACCGTAGACAAGTGCAGAACCAAGGGTATGAGTTCCACTTTAGCTAGTTTCTCATACTCATTGCCTTCATCGTGTGGGAACTACCTGAGGGAGTCACGTTTTCAGAGATCGAACCCTTCGAACCCCTGGACGCAAAGTTTTGTACACTGTGGTACTCTAGTGACATGAACAAACAGTGGTAGTCCAATGCTGTCTTCCATGAGTACTACACTCAGTTGAGGAATTCCATTCAGTCTACATCACGCATTACACCCAACACTCTTCATAGGTTTTGACCTTTGATGAAATTCAACGCAGATCGTCACTTCACCTACATCACAACACGTGCAGACGAGCACAAACAACAACTCCAGTCATATTACAAGCTGACAGAAGATGACCTGGAGGAGATTACCAAGGAATGGTTGGCAAAACTCCTTGTTGCAGTAGACCCCGTAGAGATGTCCGACGTAGATAGTCCTGAAGCTATGCCGGATACACCAGGACCACGCAAGACTAAGAAGGATGTGGAATTTCAAGATATCCACAACACATCCATGAAGACTGCTTCGCTCTCACTTGCGAAGGGAGGTGATGATGAAGAACTAGGGGGCACATAAGTTGAATAGAGCAAAGGCAAGGTTACCCCACCTAGGGACGAGGTAGATCCCTCCAAGAAAAGGAAGATTACCCCACCGAGGCCCTCATCCAGAAAGAAAACTAAGGCCACCCAGACCACGCTTAAGACTACGCTTACCTTAGATGATTTTCACTTCTTAATTGCCTCGCTGAATGATGTTTCATTAGAGCTTGCAGAAAAGCAAGAAGCAAAGAAGGAGGAACTATTCCGCTGGATCATGGGAGAATTCAAAGAAGTGCAACAAACACTTCATTCTAGCTAAGCAGTTTCTATGGCGCCGTTAACAATGGAAATATTAGGAACAGGTGATGAGCCCACACAGTTACGCCAGATCACCGAGAAAGTCGAATATCACCTTCGACGAGCTCAAGAAGACATAGAGAAAGCCACCCAGGCTTTGGCCCAAGCATAGAGAACACATGAAGAGCAATGGAGAAAGGAATAATAGGAGCAACTTGACTTACAAGTGAAATGGGAGGAGGAAAAAGCCCAGTTACAGCAGAGCAAGGAACAGTTGCTAGCAGAGCAAATTGAAACACAAGAAAGAGTTCACAAGGCACTGTGCTCTATGATGATCATAGAAGTGAAGATGGAACATCGTCTTCCACAGCAGGTGACCCAATTGGAAGCAGTAATCCAACAACTTCAAAAACGCATCACGGATCTAGAGCTCTGCACCATGCCTAAGACACCCCAAGAGATAAGAGATCTAAGAGAGGCCACTGCTCGAAGCACAGTCGACCGATTAAAAACTTTGGCTTTGGAATGTAGGCAGCTAAGCACCAGAAGTGCCCAAACCTTTCAAACCCTCGCAGAGAATCCAGAATTGCAGACATTGGAGGCACAACTCCATGAATCAAAGCAACATGCAGATGTGATACAAGCGTAGCTGAAGTCCGTGACCCCATTTGAAAGAATGAAGAGGTTCGCAGAGAAACACACAACCCAAAAACAAGTACACACACTGCAAAGTAAAGTAATGGACATCTCTTAATGATTGCAACCACTCCAAGAGAAGGCATGACAACTGTTCACCGAACTTGAAATCCAGGGAGTTGAACTCGGGTGTCATCACTACAGAACAACGCCTGGAAGGACCGCTCAATGACACAGTAATCCAGGAATTTATTGAACAAGAGGTTGTTGCACTGCAACAGGTCGAAGCTTCTTGAAGCATAATTGGTCAAACCTGAGTGACTCGGGATGCGTCATAGGTGAGTGTTGGGGGCTTGTTGGTCCTTGATCAAGTTTAAGAGTACTTGGTCATACTTGACCAATTTTGGGACTGTGACAACTTGCCAAGGAAGGAGCACAATGTGAAGCATAAAATAAGGAAGCAAGACCTATTTTGGGGTCCATTTTAGGGTTTTGGGTTGATGTAATGGGAAAGGGATGTCGGCCCGTGGGTTTACCCACGTTTAGGCCCATTTTGTAATCTATAAATAGGCAATGTAGATAGTAAGATAAGGAGGAGATAGTAATGTAGTACATCTATGTGATGTATGAATGAAATCTTAGTGCTAGTAATTGGATCTGTGTGATCAAATGTATCTTAGAGTGCTCTGTGCATGAGATCAGAGAGCTAAGTGTAGGTTGTTATAGTATGATGTTGAAGAGCAAGAAAGAAGGATCTAGCGAGCTACGCAGATCTTCTGTCCTGTGGAAAGAATGGGTCATTAGAGCTCTGTGTTGTAACTGCTTGACCAAGATAATATAAAGAAGACTTTGTTGACGTAGCCCCAGGGTGGGGGTGAACCACGGTAACCGTGTGTTGGAAATTTTTAACATGTAGCATATGATTTTCATTGATGGCAATTACAGCAATGAAGATGGCATGAATACAGGAAGAATCTAACACACGGGCACCAAAAGTATTTTGGGAAGAAGCTGCAGAGTAACCTTGATAAGATCAGAAGAGATAGTGCAGAGGATGTGTGGTATGTTTTACAGGCAGCGTAAGCTTGTCATTGATGGAAAGTACAACAGTAATGATGGCTTGAGTACAACACCGATGATCAATAGGAAAATAGAAGATAAGTCCAGGAAGATCGAATGATTGAAGGCAACGCTGTCAAGTACAACAATGAAGATGGCAGGATCAGAGTGTGCATCGATGGAAAAACAAGAACAACGTAAGCTCAGGAGGAATTAGCGCAGAGTCGAATGCAGTGCGTAGGTGTGCACCAGGGATGAGGTTAACTCATGACTAAAGATCAAGGGAGATAGCGTACTTAGGATCACAGGCGGATCAAAGGTCGAGACCTTTGACACTTATAAATTCTTCCAAGTAAGAAGGATGTGTAAGCTTGGAGGAGAAGCGTCGGTGATCGTTGGATCCCATCCCAAATTCCTGATGACCGTTAGATCTCAATGTAGACAAGAGGAGTGCGCAGATATGGAGGATAGATCTCGGGCGTTAGATCTGAGCGCAGGGTCCGACCACCGTTGGATCGAGGAGAACTTGTACGTTCTTTAAAGTGCAAGGAGTAGAGGTCTAACAAATCCCGATAGCATGAGGGCCATCAGATCTGAATAAAGACAAGAAGAGTGTGCTGAAGAGGAGGATAGATCTCAGGCGTCAGATCTAAGCGCAGGGTCCGACCACCGTTGGATCGAAGAAAACCTGCACGATCTTTAAAAGTGCAAGGAGTAGAGGGCTCACAAATATCGAAAGCAGGAGGACCGTCCATCTCAGGGGATTATGTGGACCATTGATCCGACTCCCTGTCGAAGTTTCGAGGATCGAGAGTTGGAGATGTCAAAGAATATTGACATCAAGAATCCTGAAATCGCGATGGGTGAAATCCCGACTGAATCTGAACCGTCAGATCAAGATGTGATCTAGACCATCGACCCGACTCATGTTAGCAGACCACGTCAGCTAGGAACATGTGGCACAACCAGGTAATGACAAGTGTCAGACCGATTCAACATGCCAAGCACATGTAAGTCACGAATCAGGGTGACACGTG
>SNQJ01S0212490.1:15205-30658 GCA_010110895.2 Picea sitchensis | reverse complement strand
TACCACCTACACCCCTACTTACACCTGTCCTCCAATCACCCTCTCGCTTATTCATAACCCTTTTCTCTTACCTATCACCTCATCCACCTCTCTGACTACTCTTCCTACACCTCACCTCTTGTATCTACTTCCCCCTCTCACCACACACCACCTATCCCCTCATTCCTAATACAATCCAAATATTCACCTACCCCTATTGGTTACACTCCTGCATCCACTCATCCCATATCCCTATTTGACATTTGTCCCCACGTCATCCTATACGTAACCACTATCCTCCTCCCAAAAGTGTTTTTGACCAGTCATCTTCCAAGGATATTTTTAGGATAACCAGGGAGAATTTTGAGAAACCAAAAGAGGTTTTTTCTCATCACAAACCAAGGAAAAATAACCTCTTTCAGTTTTTCTACAGGTGTCACAAATTGGGAGAATCAAGAGAATATTTGGGGCCTATTTTAAGGATTTATTTGCTTCCTATTTTACACATTTTTCAAATGAAGATCTCGGAAAAATGGAAAGTAATTTCATAAAACTGAGAGAGTTTTTTACTCATAAAAATATGATCTACAAAAACCTCCCCCGTATTTTACACAACTATCTCATATTGTGAGATTCAAAGACCCCTTTGGACCCCATTTTTCAGAATTTCAGGGGAAAGGAGTCAAAAGGACAGATGGCAAAGAGAAGAAATTAAAGGCACATATCACCCATAGATCCCATCAAAACAGTACCAGATCTCTGAATGAATCTCAACAAACCTCTATGATTGTAATAGTTAGTTTAGATTTTTCTTAAAATAAATCCTGCTCATTTATGACAGGATCCTTTGTAAAAAACTGATAAATACTTCCCATTTCTAAGTATTATGGGTTGGGACCTGTTCGTAGGATAGGATCAATATTGTAAAGCAGCTCACAGAAACACCATTGATCATTTTTTCTGTTATACAGTGCAACATTACATGATTCTTGTGTCAATTTTCATTGGTGAAGTAACTTTCCCTGTAAATTTGTTCTTTATGTTACCACAACTGATTTCTACATTTTGAATTATTCTGAGAAGATAAAGAAACATAATTTTTTTTAATATACACACTGTCTCTGGCTTGGATTAATTTATGTGTTTTCCATTGAAGATTGAAAACATAATTCTTAATTGCTCTGTTTTTAATTGGATTTCTAGACCTTTTCATCTCTTCCATACATTAAATATTTGAGGATCCAGTGAATTTACCTACCTTGCCCTACAATATTATCCTGTTAACCTTGTATTTGATCAATCCAAATATGTGACTCCATTTTCCTAATGGTATTTCTTCCCTATTCCAACCAACAAATTGAAAAACCAAACCCTGTATTATCATAAATAGCCTAAAATTTCCAGCAAATAAAGCTAAATCTTATAGAGAGATCCCTCTCTGAGTCTAGGAGGGCTAGATCCTGGAATCCAAAGTGGTTTTTTAGTTACCTCTGTCAACTTCTTCCTCAACCTAAGAAATTACAGAGTGCTAACATAGTGACAACCATACTGGGGAATGTTCCTCAGAAAAAAATATTAAGTTCTAGAACTGATTACTGATGATGGACAATGATCAGACATAAGAAGGCCGAATCATATACCTAGTGACTCATATCAACTCCAATCGACTTCAATTCAAAGACTCCATTAGAGAAATAATCTGAAACATGACAAGACAATCTGAAAAAACCAGGTATTCAAGTTGGAATTTTATCCAAGACATAATAGGATTTATTTTTAATTATTTCTTCTCTTTTCCTGATCTTGGTCAAGACCATATTGCTGAGAGTTATGATAATCATATTCAACCCGACGAGCCTCAAAATATTAGGCATGATCTTATAGTTCCTGTACATACTCCTACACCTGTTAAAATTCTAGATATATACAAGCCTCTTGTCTTACCTTCTATATGCCATAATTTCCCTAAAAATTATCACAAATACCTTCCAAGGTTTGATGGAGAATATGGTAACATCACTGCTGAAAAACACATTCAGGGTTTTGAAAATTTTCTTGACCTTTTTGAGGTTGAATAAGATGATGTCTGTATCAACATATTTTCTCTATCTTTGCAAGGTAAAGCTAAGGAATGGTTCAAAAATTTGTCAGTTGCAAGCATTTGTGATTTTAATCAGTTTGTGAAAAGCTTCCTTAATAAATGGGTGATCAAGAGGAATATCTTTCTCATTTTAGAAGAATATGATCATTTGAAAAGACATCTAGGAGAAACAATGCAAAAATTTTAAGCTAGGTTCAATCAAGTTTACAATTCAATGCCTGATGATATAAAGCCTGCTCATGGTTTAACTCTCTTACACTATCCGGATGCCTTTGATCCAAAAATGGAATTTCAATTGAGAGAGAGGAATACCACAACACTTGAAGAAATGCAGAACAATGCTATAGATGTAGAAGATAATTTGTTGATCAAAGAGTCAAAGTTAAAGGAATAAGAGAAGAAGCATCTGACATCTTCAAAAGTGAAACTTGACATTCTGGCAAGCACAATGAAAGAAATGATACAAAATATTACCATGAGAGATGAACTTGTTGTTCAAAAACACCATGTTCCTTTTTTTGCAGAGAAAGAAAGGGTCACCGTTCCTAAGCATTTTTCTATTTATCCTGGATATCATAGATCAAAAAATGATTATTTTATGTATTCATTTCATGCCATGGACAAAGATGAAACTCAAAATCATCTTGTGGAGGATAAATCAACTGATATAATATGTATTCTTGATGATTTTTCTTATATGGATGATATATCCAAGTATGATCAATATGATGGTGATTACATTAGGGTTGAATCTTCAAAGAAATCAACAACATGTTTTAGGGAAGAAGAAGCTCAGTTACAACAACTCAAATATGACAATCAACTTGTGCATATTAATCATGGAAACAATGAGGAAAATGCATAAAATTACAAAGTAAACGAAAAGTCTTTGCCCTTATTTTTCTCCTCATTTAAATTTCTGAAGGGAATCTATAAGCAAGCAAACCAACAATTTTTCAACAGTAGGAATGGAAAATTTTCTTATGAACCAATTGATGATGTCATTTGTGATATGGAATTTGTTCTAGCTCCATAAATACATCCCTTGAGTTACATTGATTTCCAAACCACCGATGAATTGATGCATCATAATTTTGTAACATTAAGTTTTGATTCATTTTAGTTTTTGAAGAAAAATGTTGCTAATATCTCAGAATCAAGGATTGGTAAGCCTATAGAAAATCATGTAGCCTCATTGGAATCATTGCATAATAAATTGCAACAGTCTTCTCAGTATCTCCAAGATCTAATAACTGATGTTTTGGATAATCTATGTAGCCAAAGTTATATTTCATTTGATAGTTATGAGCTTACAGACAGATATGATAAAAAATTGATCAGGAAACCAGATTCATGGTCTTGTTCAACAGGAGGATTCCAATTAATTTCCAGTGCCTCTTTTGTTCTTCATGGTTTCAAATATCTCTTTTATAAAATTCAGGCTGACAACCAGTTTCAAGGACCATTACCAGAGTTGGTTCTCATGATTGTTAGAAACAGTGAAAGGATAGAGTTAGTGGATCAATTATTGGATTGGCTTCATTAACATTTTTACATTACCTAATTGAGCAATAATTTCAGCATGTTATAATAAGATTGTATCTAAATAAGATTGTTGGGAAAGCACCTTTTTTCATTACATTTTAGTTTCACTTTCATAGTTTCATTTTTTAGATTGGAGAAATTCTGCAGTTTTATTTTTCAATTTGAAAGTAGGTTTGAAGGATTCGGATGAAAATTAGCAATTTGAGTTCACCAGGAGTCCAGCGAGGTTTAGGTTTGAAACATCCAATGGACAGGCACATGTCCATGAAGTCAGAGGTCTATGATTATTGACACCTCCTGGGAGTTTCCATCCCCAAGTGGAGCCTATGTTGGAGGATTGATGTCATTTTTTCATTGATTATGATTTCAAGGAAAATTTGAAAGGGGGATTGTCAAAACACCCCTTGTTTGAAGAAATTGGGATATTTTTAGCCTTAGGAAATAAAACTATGGTGTAAAGTGGAAAAAAATTAGCTTAGTGCCACCCAATGTATGTTTTTATCCTAAGTTTGACTAGCAGAAAAGACCTTTTGGTGTGTAGTGCCTAACTCCCACACTAATCTCATCGGCGACATCCATCTTGTTCCATATCAACGGTCTAAAACCCCCAACCTTTCTACCTTTAATGATGGGGGTCCCAGAAGATGTGGTTTCCCACGTTGAATCACCTAGCGTGGCTCTCACCCACTGATGTTTCAGACCCTCCCCCCTTCTCAAATCCACTTACCACCTACCCCCCAATCCCAGAATCCCACCAAACCATCGCTCCAATACCACCTACACCCATGATTACACTTTGTCCTCCACTCACCCTCTCGCTTGTTCATGCCCTTTTCTCCCACCTATCACCTCATCCACCTCTCCGACTACTCTCCCTACACATCACCCCTCACTCATACTTCCCCTCTCACCACACACCACTTGTCCCCTCATTCCTGATACCATCCAACTCTCTGCCTACCCCTATCACTTACACTCCCACATACACTCATCCCATATCCCTATTTGACACTTGTTCCCATGTCATCCTATACGTAACCAATGTCTTCCTCCCAAGACTGTTTTTGACCAGTCATCTTAGGCGATTTCGGAGATGAGGTGAATTTGGAGAAACCAAAGAAGTTTTTTTTTTTTTTTTAAAGTGAACCAAAAGGAAAAATAATCTGCTTTCATTTTTCTCACAGTGTCATGTTGGGAGAATTGAGGCATCTTTGGGGCCTATTGTCGATGTTATTTCGCCTATTTAACACATCTTTCAAATGTAGATCCAGACAGATGGAAAAATTTCATAAAAGCGAAAGAGGTTTTACTCGAGGAAAAATATGATATACAAAAACTTCCTGGATTCTACGTTTATCTCATGTTGTGAGATTCAAAGACCCCTTGGACCCGTTTTCATAATTTTGGGGGAAAAGAGTCAAAAGGAAAGATGGAAAAGAGATCGGATTCAAAGGCACAGATCATCCACATATCCCATCAAAACAATACTAGATCTCTGAATGATTCTAAAAAAACCTCTATGAAGTTATAATAGTTAGTTTTATATTTTCTTAAAATAAATCCGCTCATTTATGATAGAATCCTTTGTAAACAACTGATAAATACTTCCCATTTCTAAGTATTATGGGTTGGGACCTGTTCATAGGATAGGATCAATATTGTAAGACAACTCACAAAAATACCATTGATTAGATTTTCTATTACACAGTGGACCATTCTGAGGATTCTTGTGTCAATTTTCATTGGTGAAGTAGCTTTCCCTATAAATTTGTTCTTTATCTTACCACAACTTCTTTCTACATTCTGAATTATTCCGAGAAGATAAGAAATATAATTTGTTTAAATGTACACTCTTTCTCTGGCTTGGATTAATTTCTATGTTTTCCACTGAAATTAAGTAAAAATAATTCTTAATTACTCTTTTTTAATTAGTTCTGAACTTTTCATCTCTTGTACATTAAATCTTTGAGGATCCAATGAATTTGCCTACCTTCCCTGCAATATTATCCCTTTAACCTTGTATTTTATCAATCCAAATCTGTGAGCTCCATTTTCCCAATGTCCTTTCTTCCTTGTTCCAACCAACAAATTAAAAAACCAAACCACATATTATTATAACTAGCCTAAAATTTTCAGCAAACAAGATAAATATTATAGAGATCCCTCTCTTGATCTAGGAGGGATATATCTTGGACTCCAAATTGGTTTTGTGGTTACCCATGTCAACTATTACCATTTTGGGAATTACAGAGTGCTAACAACAAGCTTGATGGCACTTTTATTATCACAAAAGTTGTTAGAATGATCTTCTTTGGAGGAATCAAACTGAAAGGATCTACTGCTCCGGAAGCCACAAGGCTTCCCTAACTCATTGCCTCTTGATACTCTGCCTTCTTAGAAGAAAGTGCAACACATTGTTTCTTCTTTGAGGCCCAAGTGATAGATCCTGAACCAAGGTTGAAAACACATAACCTTGATTAGAATTATGATGATCATGAGTCAGACTAATGAATTAGTGAAACCAACCAATAAAGGAGTCCCTTCTTAGCGTAATCTATGCAACTAAAGCTGTACCCTGTGACGCAGTATCCTTTTAACTACTTTCCAATGCTGGATTTCATGGGGTGTTTTTCATATACTAGGCAACAATACCAACAAAAATTGAAAGATGATGATGAGTATGAGTCAAGTATATTAGGCTACCAAATAGCGGCAGAACAAGGTGGCATCAACTTGAGAATCTGGTGGCACTAAGATTGAATCAGTGGAAGGAAGAAGGGTTGGTTTAAAAATCATCCATGTGAAAGCGTGAGAATAAGGTGACAATCATACTTGTTGGGAATTTAAATATTCCTTCATTGGTTTAGCAGAAAAACTTGGAGGCCAAGGAAATAGTGCAAAATCCTAAGTTTTCATTTCAAATTTCTTCTTAAGGCTAGTTTTCACATGGTTTAAAGTTTTTGAGTCAGTACTAGTAAGGATAAAGGTCATCGAGATGGGACAAGGATGATGATATTGCTCCCTACTTTCTTGGTATAGACATTAGGATTAGAGCGGCATCTAGAGAATCTTATGTCAATAATAAAGTTGTCCATTTCGGAATACAAGCTCGAGGGGCTTGCTTAAGACCATAAATATATATTTTTAGGTGACAAACAAGGCTGAGAGTCATTACGGACATAGCCGGGAGAGATTTTATTCCATGTATATTTCTTCTTTCAAATCTCAATGCAAGAAGGAGGATTTAACATCCATCGATGGACCTCCCATTTATGTGAGGCAATAAAGAGCAGAACAAGGCGGATGGAATTCATTTTGGCTATAGGGGGAAAATGTTTCGTATAGTCAATTCCTTCAACTTGGGAAAATCCTTTTGCAACTCACTGAGCCTTATATATTTCAACACTTTACATATGATGCATACTTATTTCCTATAGACCCATTTACATATGACAAGTGTTCTTCCCTTTGGAAGAGGTACAAGATCCCAAGTACCATTTTCCATTAAAGCGATATCTTCATTCATTGTTGTATCCCAATCACGATGACCTGAAGCTTTGCAAATGTCTCACGAATCATGAGTCTTTGAAACTTGATCCAAAGAGAAGAGGCTCGTTGGAACTGTGAACATTTTTGATGTTGATCTGAAGGATCGCCGATAAGATCACCAAATGCTTCTCTTATTGAATGGACCCATCTAGGAAGTGGAGGAGTAGGTGTTGGTTCAGGTTCAAGGGGCTCATGGAGGAGGGTGAGTAGGTGGAGCTGGATTTTCATCCTCATTGTCAACATCTGAAGAAGAAACCATAATAGGAACAAAGAAACAAATGTGAAGATGAGCTCCACAGGGACAAAGAAGGCCTGTCGTTGAATTAGGCTCTTACCCGAGGACAAAGAAGGCACAATCGTTGAATTAAGCTCCTGAGGACAGAATATTTTCATCAAATTTAACATCTCTTCTAATAATAATTTCATTGTTGTGGTTGAGGAAGTCTATAACCTTTGACATCTTCAAAATAACCAACAAATATACACTTCTCACTTACCCAAGAATTTTAAGATTTCACTTTCTCATTATGAATGTGAGCCCATGCTATAATTCCAAATACACATAAGTGACTTACATACGGTTTAATTTTAGTCCAAGATTCTTGCAGTGTTATATTTTAAAGAGACTTTGTGGGAGTGCATTTTACTATGTAATTTGCAAAGTTGATGCTTTCCACCCAATACTTTAGATTTAATCCCTTAAGATTGGATCACACAAAAATTAGCCATTTCTTTTAATATGTGATTATTTCTCTCGACAACACCATTTTGTTGTGAATTGTATGGAACAATGTGTTGCATTTGGATGTCTTGTGCATCTGCAGTAACTTATGAAATTATTGTTCACATATTCACCTCCATTATCATTTCTTAAACACTTTGGAATTTGATGTCCAGAGTGCTTTTCTACAAGGGTCTTGTAGTCCAAAACTTGTCAAAAACTTTGCTCTTAAGTTTTAAGAAATAAACCAAGTCACGTCTGGAAAAGTCATTAATGAAAGTTAAGAAATACTTGCACCTAGAAAAGGAGTAGAAAGTGGACCACAAATCCTTTACATTGAACAAGATGCAAAGGAGCTAGAGGTGTACTTAATAGGCACATTTAATCAGAATGATAATGATGATGTTTTCGAGAACACAACCGACACAAACACCATCTCTGCATGAATCGAGGAAGACAGTCACATTTGTTGATTACATAGTTAGCAATGGTAGAATGGTTTGATGACCAAACCACTCATGCCAAGTTTTCTCAAGTCATCTCTATGAGTAATAAAAACTGATGAAAAAAAAACTGATGACCCAAAATTGTCAAACTTGTACAACTTTGGTATGTCATCAACAATTCTAGTTGCAAGAACATGCTACTTAGGATATTTTAGATCCTTGATTACAACTTAGTGAGGTGAAAACTCTATGGTTTTACCTTCACTGAATGAGTGGAAATGATTTGATATCTTGATAGAAGGTTGCAAGAAATACTTGGAACACATAATACATCATTGAAATGACCATTATCTATTGATTAATTGGGTTTGTTGTCATTGATGTCTACAACCCTTGAAGAATCCATTAGCACAAAGGTTTGGAGTAATGGAACCAAGTTTGTTTTGGATAATGGTATGAGTTTTGATATATTTTCAGAATACTATTCTAGATGGATAGTACACATGTCATGGCATTTCGATTAGTATGTGGAACATCATAAATCCTCATGGTTAGAGACTATGTCCATGTGAAGTTGGAGAAACCTTCATGAGTCATCTAGAAGCCCAAAATGTCAAAATAGTCAAAGTGGTTTGCAAAGAAGAATTATTTAAAAATATGAAGTGAAGTGATGAGTATTGCTATAAGTCAAAGTGGATACAAAAATTATTTAAATAATAATAAAGAGTTAATGGAGAAATTACTAAGTGGACAAGTGGTTAGAAGTGGGTTAGCCAAATTACTAAGTGGACAAGTGGTTAGAAGTGGGTTAGCCCTAAAATAAGGAAAGTGGGTTAAGATGGTTAGAAGGTAATTTAAATAATAAAGTGAAGTGATGAGTGTACTATAAGTCAAAGTGGATAAAAAATAAATTATTTAAATAATAAATTTATTGGACAAATTACTAAGTGGACAAGTGGTTAGAAGTGGGTTAGCCCAAAAATAAGGAAAGTGGGTTAAGATGGTTAGAAGGTGACCTCTTGAGGAAGCTACATGAAAGTATAAATAAGAGGCAAGGGTCTCTCATTTTTAATCACACTTGAGCATATTGAATATCTACAAGTGATTTAGGTAACCAAAGGATATATAATGAGAATTTCAAAGGGAAGGTGAAGTAAAGAAGTCCGAAATTCAAGGGAGGATATATTCTTTTGATGATTCTTTCTAAGGTATGTTATTTACAAGTCATCTCACCATTTTAATAATAATTTTTTTTCTAGAATGAATCAGACCGTGAACATGGGAGGCCATTGAGGAAACATATCCAAGTAGCTTTGATAAAAATTTCAGCTTGTGGGTCATTGTAATTTTGGAGTTACACTTCGTGGAAAATAAGGTTTGTGGCTAGTCCTGAAACTAGTCTAAAACATGTGTTTCAGGTAAAAAAGTCATAACTTCTTCATAACAGATTAAAATTTCGTAAGACCAAATGTATTGGTTAGAGTATAGTATTTAGTATTATTTGTACCATTTTAATATCCATACAACAAATATTCCATTCGGAGCACGCTCTACAAGTTCTCTCTCTAGAATAAGCCAGAATTCAACAAGGTATGCCATTTTTGATATAACGCCTTTTCTGAGAGGTTCCAAGTAGTGAAATCTGGAGGAATTGCATAAAAAACACTGAAGCACATTGTGTACCATTTTTATATTTATTCCTTACATGTACATAGTTATGTTTATTTCAAGTTAGGGTTGTTGACTAATCCAAAATTAGTCATGTGAGACTAAAGCAAAGTTTGATGAAAATGCTAGTCTCTTGTTGTTAAAGTTAAGGAAGGTTTGCAGGTATGTGATAATATACACCAGGTCTATTATAGAGTTACAAATCATATTTGGATGATGAAATTGATGAGGGATTTTATTTAAGGTACATGTTGGGTACATGGTTGAGACAAGTAGTTGATGAGTTGGCACATACATGAGGTGTATAGTTGATGATATTGGTACATATTGATGAGTCATAGTTTATGTGTTTTTGATGCATGATTGGTACATATTTGGTGCATGGTTGATGCACTCATTGATTGTACTGGTTGATTACAGGTTGTTACAGGTTGGTTGGATGCAGGTCAGTGGTACATGTTGTTACCGTGGTATATCTCACAGTGATAGTGTGACAGTGGTTCCATCATTCTACTTTTACGTCAGGGTGGTTGGATGGGGAAATGACAGGTGGTTGTAGCTGAAGAATATAGGGGTTTGTAGCCTCCTTTTGGTTGTAGCCAGAGAATTGGGGAGTTGGAGCTTCCCTCAGGTTGTAGACTGAGAAACTAGGGGGTTGGATCCTCCTTCCAGTTGTAGCTAGAAAACAAATGAAGTTGGTGCTTCCAATGAATGTAATTCTTAAAGACATATAAGAAAAATCATTCCGTGATTTTATCCCGCTTTAGGTTTCTACGTAAAAACACTGGTGTACTGTGTATGTGTATGATTTCTCATTTGTTCATTGTTTATTTACTTTGCAACTATTGGATGATAATTCTACATTGATATAACACTTTCATTTTGTGGTTAAAAAGGATTGGATTACTCTATTTCTAATTCTCCCCCCCTCTCAGTAATCCAATAATTGGTATCAGTGCAGGTTCCTTCAGAAATCAGTTTAACCACTAAAAGGTAGATCATGGAGAGAAACAACATGTATAAAATAGAATACCACAGTTTGATGGAAAAAAGTATGCATTCTGGAGAAGAAGGATGAAAACATATATACATGCACATGGATTTGAAATTTGGAAATCAATAGTAGATGGATACAAAGAACCAACAGTTCCGCCAACAAGTGAAAAAGAAATGAAAATCAGTCAAAATAATTCCAAAGCCACAAATTGACTTCTGAATGGTCTTGGTGAATCGATATATACCAAAGTTGTACATTGTAAACCCACTAAAGAGATTTGGGAAAAAATTCAAAATATTTATGAAGGAGATTCAAAAGTCAAAGCAACAAAGATTCAAACTTACAGAGGTTAATTCAAACAACTAAATATGAAGGAGGATGAGAATATTGCAGCTTACTTCTTACGAGTCAATGAAACAATGAGTGCAATCATAGTATTGGGAGAAGAAATTGAATAATCTATAATTGTTCATAAGGTACTAAGATCTCTTCCTACGATATTTAATCCTAAGATATCAACACTAGAAGAAAGAGCAGATCTAGACTCAATAAGCATGGACGAACTACATGGAATCTTCACAACATATGAAATGAGAATTGAAAGGGAAAATCCAGATATAAAAGAAGCAGCTTTCAAAGCATCCAAAATGTCAAATGAAAAGGGAAAGCAAAAGGAACATAACAACAACAATGACTTCTCAGAAGATGATGAAGAAGAAATGGCCAACTTTGTTAGAAGATTGAACAAGGGAACCGACAACAGATATAAAGGTAAGCTTCCATTGATTTTTTTTAATTGTGATGGTATTGGTCATTTTCCTAACAAATATCGTCATAATAAAAATAATAGGAATGATGAAGATTACTCAAATAGAAAAAAAACATATAAAGGAAAAATAACCAAAAATAATTTTTTCAAGAAAAGATTATGCACCAAAGAAGACATCTCCTCATCAGATGAAGATGAAGTTAGTGATAGTGATATAGAAAGATTTCTATTCATGGTAGTAGAATAATCTAATAAATAAGACACCGAAGAAGAGTATGAAGAGGAAAAAGTTGACTACCGAGAAGAATTGTTGTGTGCCATAGAAGTTATAAGAAGAGAAAAGAAGAAAAACAAGAAGCTACAAGCAAAACTAGAAAATAAATAAGACACTGAGGAACTAGAACAAATGATCATGAAATTGAAGGTTCAAATAGAATAAGATAAAATAATTGAAGAAGCACTCAAAGAACGGTTATAAGAAAGAGACATGATCATTGGAAATTTGGAAGCAAATATTGTCACATTGAGAAAGGATCTTCAAAAGAAAAATATGCAGAACAACTCAAAAGTTTTGGATGACATTATTAGCAGTTAAAAGCCTCATTATGACAAGTCTAGACTTGGATATAATCATACAAAAAAAGGATCAATCTCTAAAGCAACAAAACAAGAAACATACCCAAAAAGTTATGCAAAAAAAATCAAAGAAAATAGGAAGACCTACAAGGAATATTACAGGTACACTCCTCCACAGAGTAGATTCATATTTTAGAATCAACGATCAACATAAACAAATAGGCCCCATGAAGAAGAAGGATTCATAAAAGTGACTCCTTTAAGAATATCTTCAACTCCTAGGTATCAAACTATATTTTTTGGTTTATGTTATGCATGCAATAATTTTGGACATAAAGCTGTAAATTGAAGAGCTAATAGGAGGAACATAAACAACTTTGAAAGTTATACACAAAATGGTTATCCAAGAAGGCCTATTGAAACACAGAGAAGAAGCTACAACAATTTTGAATCATTGAGCACTGAAGTGGAATGATACAAGTGCAACAACTTTGGACACATGGCCAAAGATTGTAGAATGACAGTCCCTCCTAGAGAACCACAATAGGACAGCAATAGTCATAGACCTGAACCTCATAATAGAACATGGATAAGAAAGCATAATCAATATAGAAATGAAGAATTCACACTCGATTTACAAGATAAGCATAAGAAACGTGGTTGGTATGTTGACAGTGGCTATTCAAAACACATGACAGGTGATAAAGAAAACTTTCTTACATTAATAAAGGAAATAGATGGATCAATCTCCTTCGGAAATGATGATTCAACTAAAATCATTGGAAAAGGCACAGTTAGAATTGGAAACAAGAATACCAAGGCATAAAATGTTCTACTAGTAGAAGATATGAAACATAATCTTCTAAGTGTGAGTAAAATGTGTGACCAAGGTCATAAAATTACTTTCGATTCACAGAAGTGTGAAATAAGAAAAGAAGGTTCAGGAAAATTGATTGCAGCAACTATAAGAACTTCAAACAACATATATGTATTAAGTGAAATTAGAAATGAAAAGTGTTGTCTAGGAAAGGAAGATGAAAGTTGGCTATGGCACAGAAGAATGGGTCACATACACTTTGATAACCTTGTCAAAGTAAGAAAAAAAGAAACAGTTAGAGAAATGCCCCAGATTACAAAACCAACCAACACTTAATGCAAGCATTGTCAATAAGGAAAGAAAACAAAGACCAGGTTCAAATCAAAGGAATATTCAACAACAAGACCAATGGAAATTGTGCATACTGATCTAGTTGGACCAACTACAACAAAGGGTTTAAAAGGTGAGAAATAATTTATGTTATTAGTTGATGATTATACAAGAATGACTGCAGTTTTCTTTCTCAAGAATATGTCAGAATCTTTTGAAAACTTCAAGGTCTACAAGGATATGGTTGAAAATGAAATGGATTCAAAAATCAAATGTTTGAGATCTGGTAATGGAGGAGAGTTAAATTCAAAGAAATTTATGGACTACTACAACAGACATGGAATAAAAAGGCAATTCTCTGTTGCTAGGACACCTCAACAAAATGGAGTTGTTGAAAGAAATAACAAGACAGTACAGGCAATGGCTTGAACAATGCTAATGGATTCCAAATTGACATATATTTTTTGGACACATGTAGTGCATACAATAGTTCACATTCAAAACATAGCAATTCTCATAAACAACAATGACAAAACTCCCTACAAGCTATGGAAAGGAAGACCAACAAATTTGAAGCACTTCAGAGTATTTGGAAGCAAATGATACATCAAAAGATAAGATGGCAGAATGGGAAAGTTTGACTCTCGTGTGGAAAAATGAGTACTTGTTGGTTACTCAAGTATAAAGAAAGCATACAAGTGTTACAATATGAGGTTAAACAAAGTTGTGGAAAGAATCAATGTAACAATTGATGAAACAAGTGGATGGGAATTAAAGGAAGAACACAATGAATCAATGGAATAACTTTACAAAGAATATGCAGAAGATGAAGAAGAAGTAGAAGGGGAAGATGAAGAGGATCAAACATAAGTAGAATAAAAAGTTCAAAAAGTTCCTCCAAAGACACCTAGCAAACGAGTACAAAAGAATAATCCTTCAGATCAGATTATCGGAAACAAGGATGCAGGAGTTGAGACTAGAAGAAGAATCTGTTCATTAGAACAAATGCACCTAGCACTCTTATCTACGATTGAACCAAATAGTTTTGAAGAGGCCATCAAGGATGAATTATGGAATAAGGTCATGGATGAAGAATTGGATCAAATAGAGAAGAATGACACTTGGGAATTGGTTCCAAGATCAAAGAATAAGAATGTGATTGGCACAAAGTGGGTTTTCATAAATAAATTGAATTAAGATGGACATCTTAGAAGGAACAAAGATACACTGGTATGTAAATGATACGCATAGGTTGAAGGAATTGAATTTGAAGAGACATTTTCCCAGTTTCCAGAATGGAAGCAATTTGATTTCTTTTAGCTTATGCATGCTCCAAGAATATTAAAGTGTATTAGATGGATGTGAAATCATATTTTTTGAATGGGGAACTTGAAGAAGAAGTCTACATCGAACAACCAGAAGGATTTCAGTTGTTAGAGAACACAGATTATGTGTGTAAATTGAAGAAGGCCTTGTATGGTCTAAAACAAGTTCCTAGAGCATGGTACTCTAGGCTGGATAAATATCTACAACAAAAAGGTTTTAGAAAAGAAAGTGTAGAAAAAAACCTCTACATCAAGGTAACTCAAGATAGTATTTTATTAATTGAAGTTTATGTTGATGATATTATTTTTGGAAGTAATGATGACAAGTTAAGCCAGAAATTTGCAAAGGATATACAAAATGAATTTGAAATGTCATTACTCGGAGAACTATCATTATTTCTAGGTCTTTAGATATGTCAAAGAAACCAAGGAATTTTTATTTCTCAAACTAAGTATATTAGAGAAATGCTAAAGAAGTTCGGAACGAAATATTGCAAACCAATTACTACTCCTATGAAAACCAGTTGGAACTTGATCAAATATGATGATTCAAAGTCTACAGACCAGAGGCAATATAGGTCAATGATTGGTAACTTTCTATATGTGACAACATCAATACCATATGTAATG
>SNQJ01S0212490.1:0-11801 GCA_010110895.2 Picea sitchensis | reverse complement strand
CTCTCCCTATTACAAAAGAGGGATCTACAAGCTTATCCTCTTCTCCGCCTCAGTGCTATCACTGTTGTTGGGCCCTTCGTTTTTGAGAAAAGAATTACGCAAGTGTTGGTCGCACAACCTCCATCAGAGGCCGGAAGGAAGAACAAAAGAAAACAGTTGCGGAAGCCAACACACCACCAACTAAATAATAGAATATAGGACATAATATAATGGTAAAAGGTTTGTTGATTGAGGAGGATTGGTTTAGTCGGTTCATTCAGGGGATGAGTTTGCTCGTTCATTTTGGTCACTAGCTGATATTGTTAGGTCGAATAGCATCTATCAAAGTTATGTCCATGGGCATTGCCCAAGATTTTCTGTGGTAAATCAAGAAGAGTAGAGTCTGTAACGAATGTAATCTGTTGGCTGGGAAATCAGGACTCTGTGGTCAAGAGTAGGAGCCAAGAATCTAGAGTAATTTCTGTGTAATATTGAGGCTATAATGTAAGAAAGATCTTTAATGATGATATAAAGAAGGGTTAAATTTTCAATTCTGATGTGTCCTTACATTGTTGCTTATGCATTTCAGTCTTCATGTATAGCTTATGAGTTACAATTGCTTCTCTTATGGTTAATTGATGCTCGTAATACCAGTAGGTTTGGTTCTCGCATTTAGGTGTTTTTGATTTGATAAAATTGATTGTGTAAGGACTGAAGTAAGTTCCAAACACTCCATGGATCTTCTGTAGTCTTCTTCCTACCCTTCCCTATCTCTCTATCTCAGCAACGCTTCGGGTGACACTTCTTCTCTTCGGAGGAGATGAAAATGCCAGTGCTTTAGACTACACAGTGCCTTTTGTTAGTAACTTGAGAAGGACCCTGGTCTAAACAAACATGCACCAACAAAATGGTTCTGTTGCCGGGACCCATATTAAAAGGGAACTTGTAGGAAGAATGCTTCCTCCGATCCATAGATTTGGCATCGATCAATGGTGGGAAAGAAACTGTAACTCCTTCATATGGAAAGAAGCAGAACTAATAAGAAAATCGATGGGAGTCACTCGGGAAGCGATCTTTTACTCAGAAAGATCAAGCGACTAGTATGAAATTTTCTAGGTTAAATTCCCTGAAGAATTTTTTCACTAGATCAAGAGACTCCAAGAAGATCCAGAGTTCCATGGATGGATCAAGAAGATATGCACCTGGGATACTGACAATTTAGCAGCACTCAAGAGGCTATATTGTCCAGTCACGAAGGTCGTAGATTTCTGGGTTACCACCACGATAGAAGGATACATAATCGCATTTGCAGCTGAGAACCACCAGTCTTTCTCATGAGCAAAGGAGATTTTCAATAAAGGTGCAAGGGGAATACTTGTAAGAGAGATCCCCCTGTGGATTAAAGCTTTCTTGTTGGAGGAAGGGATGTTGATTATGTTCCTGATTGAGATGGCAACGTAAACACCCTCGCTTGGGGTAGGGTGAGACAGGGTGAGAGTCATGGAATAAAGAGAGGGGAAGGATTCTTTGACAAATGGGGGGGAAACAACAAGAAATGGATTCAAGAGGTGAGAAAGCCTTGAAGAGAGCCACCATAGTTGAGAAGTGGTGGCGCGGAAAAATCAAGAAAGATGCAAGACAGTCTGAAAAGTTGAGGAAAGAAGGAGGATCAGGAGAGATAGAAGTAAGACAAACGGAAGAAATGAAGAGGATGAGAAGACAGGAATGACTGGCCAGTCAAAGTTTAAATAAGAGAGAAGAAAGGAGAGAAAGAAGTCCCCAGGAGGTGGGATGAGAAGGAGGAAGTGCGGATATAAGAGAGGAGGAAATTGACATGAATATTGAAGGAGAAAGAGAAGATTCATCTACGATAATAGGAGAGATTGAGAATCTGGCTGAAGAAATCATCCTAGTGGAAGCTAACGAGACCCCCCAGATCAAAGAAATCCACCCTGAAGCCAGTGGCACCAGCCCCGAATCACCTGTACCCCAAGTGCCCTCAATACAAGCAGTAAGTTCTATACTACCTCCTCATACAGTTCTGTTTTAGTACAATTAGTTAACCAGTCACAACCAAGAAGTGTGAGTACAGGGAGGATAGTGGGATCCCCTGGGAGATCACAAGCATGATCATTGGGGTTCACATTGATATGAACACCAGGATAAAAAATGGTCAACCATGTAGGAGGATCGATTGGCTGATACCCAGAATTTTTGGGTAAGGGAGATGAAGACGTTGAACAACACTAGTTCTTGTGCGGAGCCATCTGGAGATCCAGAGGGACACCAGATGTGAACAAGTTGGTCAAATTCCAGACTACCTTGAGAGGCCGTGCTCTCAAATGGTACATGAAATCCATTGAACCAGGAGTGCCAAGGACGCAAGGTCAAGCGTTCACCCTTGGCCAGGTACGGATGAGGTTTATAATAGAGTTTAAACTCCCCCAATTAGAACAATAGGCTCTGTCTGAGTTGCATAAAATCCCACAGAGAGAAGGTGAATCAGCCTGGGAATACAACCAAAAGTTCAAAGATGCCATAGGGAGGTTGGCACACCCAATACATGAAGAACATCAAAGGGAATGGTATATTCAGGGGCTACTACCTCTGACTAGGATTCCACTAACACAACAACTGATAGTCACGTTGACAGACACCTTGGAAGAATCGATGAAGATCGAAGCCATGGTGGGATACCCTAGAATCTTGAGAGTAACCCAACCACCAATATATGTGAATCTAGCACAAATACAAGGACATATATCAAACCTTATAGAAAAGAGTCAAGAATTGACAATACCGAGACCAGGACAACCACAGGTTTGATGCACTGGATGCTATACGGAAGGCCATTTGGTGAATGAATGCCCACGAGGGAGAGGGATAGGACCTCCACAGAATATTATTGCAACCACACCAGGACCCACAGGAGGATTTCCAAAAGTATTGATGAACCCACCATTTCACCATCCCACGCCATATCATGCATTCCCAGGAGGCCAAGCAACACCGACGACGGAGTATTGTGAGATCTGCTGAAACCATGGGAATGGACCACGACAGTTCCCCATCATGAAAAAATATTCGATGGTTCCAAATACAGTCCATTGTGAGTTCTGCGCATCTACCATGCATGCTACCGACCAATGTAGGGCGTTGGATGCACTGGTAGATAGGCTAGACCAAACAACATTCAGAGTAAGCGAAAACCCTCAGGGACTAGGATGAGGCCAAGGAGGTGGAGCTGGCGAAGATTTCAGAGGAGGAGGAATTGGCAGAAGAGGACCAAGCAGATGTTATAACTATGATGAATATGGTCACTTAGCTAGAGACTCTCCTCACCCAAGGTGGCCATGGTGATCTCATTGTAGAACCAACAGACACGCAACTGAAGACTTCTCAGAGCTAATTGAAAAATGGGAAGACATGGTAAGGCAAAGAGGAACTAACCTTGTTAGTTCAGAGATCAAGAGGATTTATAAAGGGAAACTACCAAATATTAACATCATCACTTGAGGAGGCGCGAGGACAAGAGATGATGTTGATGCTCTACCTTTGATTAAGAAGGCATCACCTAAGGGAGACAGGTACGACCCCCTAAAACAAAAACTGTTCTTTAAGGATGCCATAGAAATCTTCCAGAGTATTCCTAGTTGTGAGACACAAGAGAACCCCCCTCAGTCGGTCATATACCCTAATATATCACAAGTACCTTCATCACCCCCTGCACCCAGAAACCCTATAGGCATACCAAGACAACCTGAGCAACATCAAAATGCAGTCGACCTCTGGTTTCAATTATTCTCTGACATTCTGGGGAATGATCAACTGATAGAGAAGTTGTGCAATGTGTTGTACCTAGTCTTAGGTAATGAAGGAACCTCAGAAGTAAAGATTAGGGCTAACCTCCCTGAGAAGAGTACTCAAAGTGTGCAACGAAGAAAAGTAAGAACTGGAAAAGAATTCCGACTGAAAGCCCAGTTAGATGACTTCGAAATTAAGGATGTCATGCTAGACCTAGGATCAAATGTGAAAATTTTACCCAAGAAGACATGTGAATCCCTAGGAAAACCAAGACGAACATACGCCCCAATTCAGCTAAGAATGGAAAATCAATACTGTATCTTTCCCATAGGAAGACTGGAGAATGTGGAAATCGATGTAGCAGGAGTAAAAACAGTGGCTGAATTTGAAGTCATTGAGATCATGGGAGACAAGTACCCCTATCCTGTGCTACTTGGCATCGATTGGGCCTACGACAACTATGTAGTAATTTACTTAAAGAAAGACACCATGAATTTTGAGGCTGCAGGAATCAAGGTAGTTAGACCTTTAGATCCATATGTAGGACCCAGGTACGCAGAACCAACAAACAATAATATGGAAGGAGAAGACCTAGACCAGTTCTACACCATAACATATGGGACAAGAAACAATTACACAAACCCTACTGCAGATGGATTAGTAAGCTGGAGAAGCATACAATCAGCAGACGAGGACTCAAAACTGGCTTTTGATAGTTGGAAACAAAGTTTGCATGAACGATTCTCAAGAAGATGTGCAACTGTCAGAATGACCAGATGGGTTGGGACTGAAGTCAGAGAACACCCGGTATATGATGACACCTCAGACCTAGGAAAGTTCTTACAGAGCATGGAATAGAACGTGAGAGAGGATCAACGAATCTCGGTACTAGATATTTCTTTCCAGAACAACCCCGCCAGATGGTGGGCTACGCACACAACTACACTTAAAACTTGGGATGAGGTGAAGAAAGCTCTCAAATACAGGTTTTGGAATAAGGAACAACTAGAAACAAAGATACAGATGGAACCCCACGCTGCACAACTGTTCATCATAGAATCAGACCTGAGAATACACATCGAATAGTCTGTAACACAATGGCAGGTTGCAGAGATACCATATCTCTTCTGGGTTCAGGTATTTCCCCATTCCCTAGGCCCAATTCTGAAAGCTTGGTTTATACATGAGGAAACCAGAAGACATACCAGTGATTGGTGAACACTAGTAGCTCAATTTTGCAAAGACTTCTCATTTACAAGTAAGTACCCTGAGCTTGAACCAATCCTGCAAAAGATTAAAGAACTTCTTTCCACAGCCAATAATGATAAGAGATCAGACTTTGTAGTATGTTCCAGGCATACCCAGGAATTTCAGACCAAACTCCACTTACCTGTGACCAGAAAGCCTATAGAATGCTATCAGATTAGCAAAGCCTCAGAAAGCCTAGATGAATTAGAATAACTAAGAAACCTAGCCATCAAAGAGACCGAGGGAAACAGGGAAATCCAAAACACCATACCTAGCCAAACCGATAGTTCCTATAGTCACCTGTTAAAATTGCAGAGACTCAACATAGGGACTGAAGAGAAACCCAAGATATCCCTAGTAGGTGATTACTGGGATGAGCAAACCAGCCAATAAATACAAGACTTACTGTGAGAATACAAAGACTTGTTCCCAAAGACTTTTTCAGAATTAAAGGGAATCAAAGGAGTTTTGGGTGAAATGAAGATCGAGCTAAAACTAGGATCCGAGCCTGTTAGACATAGGCCATATCGTCTTAACCCGAGAGTAAAATAAAAAGTTAAAAAGGAGATTGATAAGATGTTAGAAGCCAGTCTTATTTTTTCAGTAGAAGAAGAAGAATAGGTCAGCTCGATAGTCATTCAAAACAAGAAAGATATCGAAGACATTAGAGTATGTGTAGACTACAGGAGCCTCAACTCTGCCTGTGTGGACGACCCTTTCCCAACACCCTTTACTGATGAAGTCCTAGAATAGGTTGCGAGAAAGGAAGCATACTCATTTACAGACAGATTCTCACGATACCATCAAGTTAGGATTGCTGAAGAGGACAAGAGAAAAACCACCTTCATCACTGAATGGGGATTGTTTTCATACAATGTCATGCCATTTGGTATAAAGAACGCCCCTGCAGTTTTCTCCAGGATCGTGATAGAATCCTTTAGAGAGTTCATTCACAAGTTCATAGAAGTCTATATGGATGATTGGACAATATATAGCCTGCTCAAAGAACATGTAGCACTACTGAGGCTAATGTTCGACAGATGTAGATATTTACAAATCTCACTAAACCTCAGGAAGTGTATTTTCTGTGTGCCACACAGAAATTTGTTGGGCCACATAGTTTTCTGAGAAGGAGTATTAGTAGACCCAATTAAAGTAGCGGTCATTGTAAATATGCCACCACCCATGAGCGCTAAACAGCTGCGCTCCACACTTGGACACACAGGGTACTATCGCTGGTTCATCCGAAGATATGCCAACATTACTGCACCTCTGGAAAACCTCCTAAAAAAGGATGAAATGTTCCAATGGACTCTCGAGTGTGACAAAGCATTCGAAACACTTAAGGAAAAACTCATCACAACACCAATTCCGATATTTCCAAATTGGGAGAAAGAATTTCACGTCCATGTGGATGCTTCAAGAATTGCCTTAGGAGCTATTTTAATGCAACCAAGAGATGGAGCTATGGATCACCCCATATAATTTTCAAGTCAAAATCCATCGCAAGCAAACAAAAACTATACAATGATCGAATGGGAAGGCTTAGAAATGATCTATGCTTAACAAAAATTTAGACATTATCTGTTAGGATCTCATTTCAATTTTTTTACTGATCATTCAACACTAAAATACCTAGTTAACAAACCTGTGTTGGAAGGAAGAATTTGCAGATGGCTATTGTTATTTCAGGAATTTACTTTTGAAGTCATCTTCAAGCTAGGATGATGCAATGTCGGACCTAACCATCTATCCATACTAGCATTAGGAGAAAGTGGCGGAGCAGTTGATGATCAACTCCCGGATGCACATTTGTTTAGGACCGAGGCAATCCCAGAATACCTGGAGGACATAAAAACCTTTCTCAGCACAGGGGCCTACCTTGAAACATATTCCGCAACTTAGAAATGCCGTATGGTCGTCAAAGCAACAGATTACCAGATGATCACCGGACAACTGTATAAACTAGGACTAGACAGTATCCTCATGCGGTGTGTCCTAGATCATGAAAGGTGGGATATACTCTAGGAATGTCATAATGGAATTGCAGGAGGACACGTAGGAGGAAAGGAAACGACACAGAAATATCTACAGGCAGAACTTTGGTGGGAAACACTTTTCAACGATGCAAAAGCATATGCTAGATCGTGCAATGTTTGTCAATGGGTGGGAAAACCGTCACGCTGAGATGAATTACCACTTCAACAGGTTAGAGCACTACAAGCATTTGAGAAATGGGAAGTTGACTTCATTGGGCCCATCAACCCCACAACCAAACATTCTAAGTCAAGGTACATCATTACCACAACCGACTACCTTATTCGCTGGGCCGAAGCAACAATGGTACAAGACTGTTTGACGAATATGGTTGCTAGGTTCATTTTCGAGAATATCATCACCCGCTTCGGATGCCCAAGGAGCCTAACCAGCGATAAGAGAGCTCACTTCATTAGAAACACTATAACAACACTTACTATATAATTTTTGATTCAGCTTCACAAGAGAAGTCCATGTCACCCACAAGAAAACAGAACAGTTGAAGCCTTCAACAAAATCCTGGAAAGGGGACTAACAAAGGTCTGTTACGCAAACCGAGAGGACTGGGATGAGAGAGTTCCAACAATATTATGGGCATACATGACAACTACAAAGAAACTCCACAGATATACACCATTCCAGTTGGTTTACGAAAAAGAGGTAGTGGTGCCTGCAGAGTTCATCAAACCAAGTCTGTACATTGCACAAGCCACATGTATGATAAACGAATAATCAATGGCATAGAGACTTGCAGAGTTACAAGAACTCGATGAAACCAGATGTCTAGCCAATTTCCATCAGTCGGTTGAAAAGGAAAGGCAAAAATATTGGCATAACCGACACATCAAGACCAAGGTATTTGAACAAGGAGACAAGGTTCTATTCTACGACAGCCGATACCAGATGCACCCTGGCAAGTTGCGCATGAACTGGTTGGGACCCTTCATAGTGGCGAAAATACGACCATTAGGAACAATCTGACTTACGCAACTGGATGGTATGCTATGACCGGGATGGGTGAACGACGCTCGCCTGAAGCCCTACCTATCTCGAAACTGATAAGAATGGGAGTCTCTCCAATCTGACGGATCTTGTACAATAGTTAGATTTGAGTTTTGTTTTCTTTATGGAATTTTTTAAATTCAGTTAATAATGTCCATGCATGCAGTATTGCGCCACAATACATAGTTTATCTGTTTTGTTTAAAGTGTTGGTTGATATAGAATTAAGGACTTAACAGTACAGAACCTGAAGCATGAAAAAATCTAGTAATATCCGACAATAAGGATGACAGGGACAATCCTTGTGGTCGAAGGCGTCATGAATCTAAATCTAATCAGAGTTAAAATCCACGTACACCCAGTCTAGGCACAACCATTATTACCAGTCCGACACCCCGACTGTCGCCCGTTAATCCATAAAGCCCCATTATACCAATATGCCATCGAACTTCATGCTGAGACACCCACCCATCAAGTAGAAAGGTCTCAATTCGGACATGTCCCTATTCCACTCAAATGAGTAAATACTCAGATCACCCAATTGGATTTCCCTTGATTAAACCATCCCGTCAGACAACTCACACCTTGTCACATCCATCCAGTCATCATGAGGATAAGTTTTGTTAAAACTTGCCCATTAAAGCCATACAAAATACTCTCAGAACTTAGCCGAGAATGTATTGTTTCTATAATCGAGCATAGTTATTTCCACACGCATCACTATGAACCAGTAAAGACCTTTTCAAAATATGAATACATAGCCTAGACGTGTGAATACTGAGAGCTACAATAAGTCGAAGTGCCATGACGAAAGAAGCAGTACCAGACGAGATCTGCGATCCTCGGTTCGAGACCATATGAGACCTCAAAGGGAAGATAGAGAACATCAAGCTTCTCGACCTTGACCTCACAGATTCATATTTGTTCCCACAGATGCACCCATATGTCTTTTGGGAGTTAGCCCTGAATGGAACTGGAGATATACACTTTATACCGAAAAAGGAGTTCATTAATTTGTTTAACTCCACCATCATGAACCTCAGAGACTTACCAGTCTTCGGCACCACAAGCGACATTGCGCGCTGCACAAAATTTTTGATAAGAAGAGTACACGACCAAATCCTATGGTTGGATAAGCGCTATCCAATCCATGCATAGGACACCCAACAACTTACTGGACTATCCTCTGAAGGTGAGGATGTGTCAAAAGGATTTCAGGGACCTGGTAAGCATGGGAAGAAGAAAGGAGAACTTAGCATGTATGAGAAGTTTAACACCAAGTGAGGCGGATGAACAACAGTCATCGAGCCAATATTACCTGAACCAATCTGGACTGGTTGCTACGTCATAGCCAACAAGGTTATGAGGTCCTACTATAAGGGGGAATGCACCCTGGATGCGCTATCTGTTGCTGACTTTTGCAATCAGGGAGTAGTATTCAACTGGTGTAGTTTCCTACTGGAGGAACTACTTGTAGCTTGTGAGGAGGCACAAGAGAAAGGAGGCACCTTTACCTATGGATACCTACTTGTGGCATTTGCAATGTTCAAGTGGAAGTCATTGGTGGGCCGAAAATCGACAATACCAGACAAAGGGCATCTAGTGAAGATGTTTGAGCCATGGCAGTCCAGACCAGACTCAGAAAACACAATGCTCAACAACGCAACATTTTCCAAATGGTATAATTCTATGATAGATGCAACACAGAGGCCACACATCCCACAAGAGATCCTCAATAATAACACGAGGAATATTTCATTCGACATAAACCGACACAGTACATTCGTTTGGCTGAGGCATGCTAGCCAGGAATGTTTTCACACACGGATGCTACCTTTTTACCTGGATGAAGAAGCTTTCGACAAGGAGGTCATGTCATGGCCATAATTTAAATGTAGCCCATGAAAAACAGGCATGCATTATATTCTTGCAGCCGAGCTGCTCAAGAAGAAAGACAAGGAAGTAGGAGAGGGACCGAGTTCAGGCCCCGAATAGAAGAAGCTAGATGTGCCAGTACAGATCGAATCTGAGGAGGAGGAAGAGGCAGAACTGTTGGTACGGAAGGAAAGAGCGACCCACCGTAAGATGCCATACAACACCGTGATATCAGGAGCGCGGGTTAACCATATCCTGGGTGTTGTGTTTGGGACTGAACCATTACAAAAGAAGCAGAGAACTGGGGTCTCGCCACACAAACCCCTAAACCCACAACCCCTTGCATCTGTTTCTCCTCACGCTCAGTGCCACATATAGAGGAGGAGGTAGAAACCCATTCATACCACTCAATGACCAATGAACTTCCCCTACAGACGAGAGCACCTACTGATGCATCTCCTTCAGCTACAAACCTGGTACAGTGGCCAACATCACAACTATTTGGGCTAATAAGAGCCTCCACGGACCAACTAGAGAAAAGACTTTAGGACTCCGTGAGCTCATCTGATCTAGCTCAAAAAGAACAGTTACTTGAACAAGCATGTAGAACAGAGGAAACACATGACAGGATCCTAGCCTAGCGCAAATTGGAAAAGGTCCGGGAAAAACATGCAGAAGCCTGGCCCGAGATACAGAAGGTTGCGCCCGATTTACCAGAAGCCAGTGAGATACTAGAACTAGAGAAATAAATTGAACTGATACAAATGGCATGGAAACAACTCACAACACGCAGAGAGTAGATACAAGCAAAGTTACAACAAGTCCAACAAGAAGCAGAAAAGTAGCCTCGACAACTGCAGGAACAAATGCATAAGATAATATTGCACGGTAACAATGCCCGAGTGACATTACACAAACATACTGCGGACTGCACCATAATCTTTAAGAAAGTCAATGATTGGATGGGCATCATCACTTGCCAAAATCAAGTCTTGGAAGAAGCGTGCACAAATATCCAGGTGCTCAACGAGGAAGTTGCAGTCACAATGGACCCTATCGAGCACCAGAAAAAGTTTGACCAAATTCAGTAGGTCGACAATGAACTAAATTAACTCTACGAAGCACAGTCTGTAGCCAAGAAAGAGCTACATGAGTTTTGACCAGTGATTCAAACTGCCTATATGCAGATGCACCAAGTCGATGCAACAACTGACTCTGAATGGAACTCGTTGGTTGCAACCAGGCCAAAAGAGTACAACACAGAAATGACCTAACAATTCATGGCCGAAGCATCACTCCTTACCCATAAATGGTAGGACAAAGTTGAAATCTTTCATGGAGTAAAGCACAGAGCATTAGAGCTCATTCCATAATTGGGCCCTTCGTTTAAGGAAGTGAAGGAAGAAAACACACAAACAAAATATCTCAAAGACGAGGAAAAGCTAGATAAGGGAAAGCAATAGTTGCTCCTAGAGAATGTGGAGGAACCAAATGCTTGACTTGAGGACAAGTAAAGGGTTGTGGCCGGACCCTTCATTTTTGAGAAAAGAATTGTGCAAGTGTTGGTCGTGCAACCTCCATCAGAGACCGTAAGGAAGAACAAAAGAAAACAATCGCGTAAGCCAGCGCAACACCAGCTAAATAACAAGATATAGGACAAAATATAATGGTAAAAGGTTTGTTGATTGAGGAGGATTGGTTTAGTCGGTTCAGTCAGGGGATGAGTTCACTCATTCATTTTGGTCACTAGATGATATTGTTAGGTCGAATAACATCTATCAGAGTTATGTCCATGGGCATTGCCCAAGGTTTTCTGTGGTAAATCAAGAAGAGTAGAGTCTGTAATGAACACAACCT
>SNQJ01S0212489.1:0-15812 GCA_010110895.2 Picea sitchensis | reverse complement strand
TGGAATTGAGCATATACAGTGCGCAGCTACCTTTGAAACAAAAGACTTCCCTGGGTTGATAATTTATGTTTCACTTGGTTGTTTAAAAATTAATTAAGCAATTATAGTGACCAACAACTTGTAACTCCCGAAGTGAGATATTCCAAGGTATATAAAAGTGAAAAATATTGTTTAACGGTAAAAAGGAAATGGCTTAGAAGTACGACGACCATCGTCACTTCGCATATCAGGATTACTGAGGTTTTCAGTGGGTAAATATCATGAAGTAAAAGTCAATTTAAAGGTCAACTTTTGATTTCAAAATTACATTTAAACCATTTGAAAAGGCGGCTCCAACATTTCCATGAATGAAACACAAACAATTTTCAATTGTTTCTACAGTCATACAACCACAATCACTGTGATGTCAAAACATTTACCTGCATTAGTAAATCAATCTCTCGTACCAGATAAATACAATAAACAACAAGGAAGAAGTCAAAGAACTCTTCCTTGGTCCAACTCCTTCTACACAACCCTGAACTTTCATTCCAACTGAGTTACTTTCCAAAGCTTCACTGCCTTTACTTTATATGGTTCAACCATGCCCATTCATTCAAACTTACTTGTCTATTTATTTCCTTTCTCCAGTTGTTCTCATTTCCACAACTGTTCTTTTAAGCCTACGACTTAAACAATTCAGAGTTCTCAGGGTGAGAAAAATTTTCCTCCTTTTCTCCTTCTTTGCATATGCAATCTACTCTTCTTGTGATCTTCCTTCTCTTTTCCTTGATCAGCCTTGGTTAGGCTCACCCTAACTCTTATGGTACATCAAAATGCTTTAAAAACAAACCTTTTGTTCATAATGAATCATGACCCTATGCATGATGCACATTACCATTCAATTGTCAAAATGGTCTACATTCATTTGTTAGTTTTCCACTCATATGTTTTGTTTTAGAATGTAATCCAGGATTCTTATATAAATAGGCTTGTATCCGACTTCTCAATTCTCAGTAGTCATTAAGGTTGTGACTATGTTCTCCTGACAGATTATTCACACAATTCCTTCACAAGGAACTCCTTCAACATGCAACTTCCTTATTACATATCCTTAATTATTTGTGATAGCCTAAACCTTGGTTTAGCTTCATCTTTACCACTTTAGTTGTTTACCAAATATTCCACAAGGAATATAACTGTGCATTCCTATGATGTATTCTAAATACATCTTAGAAGCATCTCCTTTATATTTTCAGCTAGCTTTCAGACTATGCTTCCATGTACTTAATCACATAATTTATCATGTTGTGTGTGTACCCACCACAGACACCCTTTACAGTTCCATTTCCATGTCGATTGAAATTTATTTAGTTCATGATTGGTCACAATCATATACATGTGGTTCTCAAAATCGTATTCATGTTGTCTTTTATCATGATAACAGAGCGTTCTTGCTCATTTACTCTTTCATCTACTTATACTAGCTTTTACTAAGGGAATGGAACTTATTCCCCTCAAGCTATTATTCCAAACAAGACTTTCATGACTCATCGTAATAAAATCAGACATGAATCTATGGTATTCATTCAATCTTGGCAAGTGAAAGTCTTTCCTTACATTTCACTCATTTAGGCGGTCACATCGTGCCTTTAGTATACATATTCTCATACAACATATATATGCATCACTTACACATTTAATATCCTTCATATCTACTTAGTCTTAATATCAGTCTTCTTATCAAGTAACCTCACACTGCATGAAATTCATGCACTCAAGCATATACAGACATAGTTAAACATTCATCATGCAAGCTCATTGCCTGTACCTCTTTCCATGTCTTTCAAGGACATATCAAACTTCCTAATATCCCTCAGTCGAACCCAATTGTAAATTTAATGTAAGTGTACTTAAGCTGGTGATTTGTTTTGAAATCATTTTGTAATGCACCTTTCATGGCATAGTGCGTGCATGTACAAAGCAGTAAAATGATGTAGTGTGCACATTCTCGGATACCGCGCACAGTAACTAAAGTGTGCGTAGTATGGAGGTCAGCGAACCTTGTGTATATGATATGTGTTATAGGCTGGTGAGCCAGTTATTATAAGTTGAGATGCTTATGTTTTGGAATTAGGCTAGAGCACCTAGATGTTAAAGGCTAGTGTGCCTATTTTGTATATGTCTCATGATTAATATAAAATACATCATTGCACGCATACCAACCACGATAAAAGAGATGGGGAACTAAAATTCACCGGTTAGGGAAAGGGAGGACTAAAAGTTAAGGGAAAAGGGATAAGCTAGAGAGCTTAGGCCAAAAAGGAATATTATATTAATATTTCTTAAAACATAAAGTATGGATAATTATTTTATCCTAAGTTCTAAAAGTTGGGGACAAGTGGACCAAAGTAGCTCCCAACATGGCAAGTGTCAAGTTGGAGACATGCATACATATTATAGGGACTTAGCTCATTTTGACACATTTACCATCATTCTTACGATCGTCTCTCCCATGATTCCTTCCATCATTCAGTCATCTAGCCATGACTCCATGACCATTTTTCACTCACACAACTAGTTATGCTTCAGACATTCATTTCACTATATCTAAACCTGTTTCCATCACCATTTACTGTTGGTGTACCTGGTTAGCTTGGGAGTGGGATTGAAGAAGCGGGTTGTCAGGCCTATGGGAAATTGAAGAGGCGGGTTGTTAGGCCTGTGAGAAATTCTCTGAGTGAGAGAATTACTGGGAATCGATTTTCTGAAGGTGTTGAATTGTAGCTCCAGGGCTCTGAGACTTCCTTTTTGGCTTGTTGTTGAAGCCCTGGAAGGGAAGTGGGGTAGCCAAAGGACTGTTGAGAAAAGAAGGGGCACACTTCCTTGGGTGGGACATGCATGTGGGGAATGAGAGGTTGTAGGTTGATAGTTGAGTGAGCACCTGATATAGAATCTTTCATGTTGTCTGTGAGCCTTTGGCCTGGTTAAGAATCCCTTTACCCTAGTGGAGTTTAGTCCCATCTTGGGGGTGACTCACTGTTGAGAGTGATGAACAGTGCAGTCTAAGGTTGAGAGGTTCGTGGATGGTTTGCATGCAATTGGTGACAATATTTCCAAGATAAGTACCAATCTTGAGATAAATTTATATGCTGCATTGTTATTTACGTGCTTATGTTACGGTTTATCATATGTGTGATTATAACTGTTTGTATGTTTATGGGTATTTTCCTATATATGTTGCATGTATGTGTTTACTGTTATTTTAGTATGAAATCATATATTTACAAAATTTAATTGTTTGTTGATGTATTATATGTAAAGATTCTACAAGAGCATTGTATGTATATGTTATAATTGCATGCAGTTTGAAGAGAAACATTTATGTGGCATAGCTCAGTTGAATACTGGGTATGTTACAGTATGTTCCACAGTGAGAGAACGAAAGTGTTCCCTCGGGTAGCGTGGCCCGACCATGGGTGATCGGGGACATTACAATATGGTATCAGAGCTTCAGTTCCAACACTAAGCCTGGATGGGCCAGAAAGATTCGGTTGAAGCGAATATTCACAGAAGATTAACTTCGAAGTGACCAAATTTCAAGTCATAGAGCGTCCATGGAAACTTTTGGCACCGCGCGGAAAATGTTGGCATGCAGGTGTGTGCGGTAAATTGTGACGCCACGCGAAAGAATATTGTGTGTGGATGTGTGTGCTGAATTTATCATTGCATGGTGAGCACACACATAGTAATGTGCACGTGGTGTGTGCAGTATTGGAAAACACAGAGGAGTTTGGTTGGTGCGCGCGCAGTATGAGTATAAGTTGTCTTGCGATAATGTATTCAATGGTGCGCGCAGATTATTGTACGCGGTGGGGGCATATTGAAATTTCGCATGGTGCAATGCATAGAGCGAAATGCATGTGGAATATCTATGCGCAAAACAGGTATCAGTGCAAGAACCAAAACTGTGCACAGTGGATATTGGCGCGCAATGAAAAAATAGTGTGCACAAGCTATTGGCATGACGGAGAAGAAAGGCATAGGGGATATAGGTGCATAGAAGCATGATTTACCTTGTGGTGTTGTTGTGCACGATAAATATGGGTGTACAGGTTGAATTTTTGTGCGTGCGAAGTTGTTTGGAAGGCTAATTAAGGCGATGAGTCTAAGTTTAATAGAAAATTTACATGGTATTAGAGGAAAAATAAACACACAACCGCATCGGAGAATTATTTAAAATGAATTCAAAGTTGGTTTGAGAAGAAATAAATATAGCCTAAATTTTTCTTGGCACATGGGAAGACCCAGGGTTCAACGCTCAAGAATGCACCAAAAAAACCCTAACTACCGGCCCTTTCGGCAACACCTACGAAGCAAATGAAGTCTCACCTGAGGTAGAGTCAGGGGTGGTTGCAGGACTCAGATGTATGCAACCTTGGCTGGGACACAGATCTGTGATTATGGCACTTAGAAATCATCTAGCATGGTTTATCCATCACTATTCAACCCTTACAGTACTTCGCAAATAGCACAGAGTATCGCAGTAAGTACTTAGATCTAATATAATTCAACACTTAGCCACAACAATATAGATCGGATTCCTCAGATCAAGCACTAAGAATATTACATATCATATCTAACATTCATTCCTATCTCAGAAGCACAAAGCATAAATAAATCTATTAAATCACATCAAGCACTTAGCCAAGAAGGAGATAAACACATTAGGTCGAAGCACAGAGCATAATACACAAAGTTACTGTGGTTCACCCCCACCCTGGGGCTACTTCCACAATATATTCTTCTTTATTATCTCAGTCAAGCAGTTACAACACAGAGCTTCAACAATCCTTGCTTCGCACAGGGAAAAAGATCTGTGCAGCTCGCTAGATCCTTCTTCCTTGCACTTCAGCACAAAACTACAAAAACTTGTGAGCTTCTTACAATCATGCACAGGTCATTTACAAGATACATCTGATCACACAGATCCAGTTCCTAGCACTAATCCATCAACTATACATCACATAGATGTACTAATGTCTCTCCTTACATTTCCTAAGTATCTATTTATAGATTACAAAAATGGGCCTAAGCGTGGGTGAACCCACGGATCGACATCCCTTTCTCGTTACATTAACCCAAAACTCTAAAGGGACCCAAAAATAGGTCTAGATTCCCTAATTTCTGCTTCGCGTTGCGCTCCATCTTTGGCAAGCTATCGAAGTACCAAAAATGGTCAAATATGACCAAGTATTCTTCAAAACTTGGTCAAGGGCCAACATGCCACCAACACTCACCTGTGACTCGTCCCGAGTCACTCTGGTCTGATAAAATCGGCCTTGAATGCCTTGATCTTGGCTCGAGATGCTTCAACCTGCTGCAGTGTGACAACCTCTTTCTCAGTGAATTCCTGGATCAGTGTGTCATTGAGCGGTCCTTCCAGGCATTGTTCTGCAGTGATGACAACCTGTTAAAGTTCATCTCCTTGGCTTTCAAGTTCATTGAACAGTTGGCATGCCTTTTCTTGGATTGGTTGAAGTTGTTGGGAGACTTCCATCACTTTACTTTGCAACGTATGTACCTATTGTTGGGTTGTGCATTGTTCTGTAAACCTTTTCATTCTTTTGACTGGGGTCAAAGTCTTTATCTACGCCTGTAGCATGTCTGCATGATGTTTTTCTTCTTGGAGTTGTGCCTCCAATGTCTGCAATTCTGGATTCTCTGTGAGGGTTTCATAAGTCTGGGTGCTTCTAGCACTCAACTGCTTGCATTCCAAGGCAAAGGTTTTTAATCGGCCAACTGCGCTTTGAGTAGTGGCCTCTCTTAGATCTCTTATTTCTTGGGGGGTCTCAGGCACGGTGCAGAGCTCTAGATATGTGATGCGATGTTGGAGTTGCTGGATTACTTCTTCCAGTTGGGTCACCTACTGTGGGAGACGGTCTTCCATCTTCACTTCTATGATCGTCACAAAGTGAAGTGCTTTGTGAACCCTTTCCTGTACTTCAAGTTTCTCTGCTAGCAACTGGTCCTTGCACTGCTGTAACTGTGCCTTTTCCTCATCACACTTCACTTTCAGGGCAATCTTTTCTTGTTCTGCCTCACTTTGTTTTTCTAGAAGTGTGTTTTGTGCTTGCATCAAAGCCTGGGTGGCTTGTGCTATGTCTTCTTGAGCTCATCGAAGGCGAGCTTCGACTTGATCAACAATCTGGTGTAATTGAGTGGGCTCATCACCTATTCTTGATGTTCCACTTATCAAGGGCACTGTAGAAACTGCTCAGCTAGACTGGAGTGCCTATTTCACTTCTTGGAGTTCGCCCTTGATTCGATTGAATATCTCCTCCTTCTTTGCTTCTTTCTTTTCTGCGAGCTCTAGTGAAACATCATTCAGCGCAAAAATTAAGAAGTCAAAGTCATCCGGTCTAAGGGTAGTTTTAAGCGTGGTCTGGGTGGCCCTATCTTTCTTTTAGGAGGAGGGATTTGGTGGTGTAATCTTTCTTTTCATGGAGGGATCCTCCTCCTTTCTAGGTGGAGTAAACTCGCCTCTGTTTTTCTCAACTTCTGTGCCACCTAGTTCATCACCATCACCTCCCTACGCAGGTGAAATCAAAGTAGTCTTCATGGATGTGCTATGGATATCTTCAACTTTGTCATCCTTCTTAGTCTTTCTTGGCCCAGGTGTATCTGTCATAGCTTCAGGTATTTCCACATTGGACATGTCTGTGGGGTCTGATGCAACAAGGAGGTTCGTTGACCATTCCTTGGTAATCTCCTCCAAGTCATCTTCTATCAACTTGTAGTAGGATTGGAGTTGTTGTTTATGCTCATCACCGCACGATGTAATATAGGTGAAGTGGTGGTCCACATTGAATTTCATCAAAGGTCTAAACCTATGAAGTACATTTGGGGTGATTCGCGGTGTAGACTGAATTGCATTCCTTAGTTGGTTGAAATAGGTGTGGAAGACAACATTGGACTGCCACTCCTTGTTCATGTTGGTGGAGTACCATAGTGTAAAGAACTTCACAGTTAGTGGTTTGAAAGGTTCAATCTCTGGAAAAGTGGCTCCCTCTGGCAGTTCCCAAGTGATGAAAGCGATGAGTATGAGAAACCAACTAAAGTGGAACTCATACCCTTGGTCTTGCACTCCTCTACAATCCAGCTCTAACTGGTTTACAAGATATTGTGCCCAATTCATTTGTAGTCCCTCGACGCACTTCCTTGTGAGGTAAACTATAAATCCAGTCACCTGTGTTGGTCTATTCTTACGAACTAACTTGCCCGCGATCAACTGACAAGTAAGGTGCACTGCGCCACTCTGGATAGAGGCTACCTTGTAGCCTCACATACCCTTCTCTACATCGCCATAAGTTTCTTTTATCCGTTGTGCTAGTGCTCAGTCTTAGGTATTTCCTAGGTAAAAGTCTTATGGGTCAGGGCCTTACATGCTAAGTCCTATGATATGATTGATTAGATTTGGATCCACAGTAATGCGGCAGTCCAACCATAAGTATCCACCATGGTAGCAAGACAGCAGCAACTTGACGCATGCGTTGACTTCCTGGTGTCTGCCAAAGTGAGGGATATTCATTACGTTGAGCAGTTTGGACTACACAAGGTTCTGGGTCTAGGACTGTGGGAGAATCTTAGTATTTTTGCCTTTGGTCTTGGTTAAGTACTTATGCGGAGCTAACATGCTATAGATTTTGTGATCTCCAAGGTTAAAATAATTAAATCTTAGTGTTGTGAGCTTATCTTGGTTAGCACGTACTGCGCACACCCCTTTCAGAAGATACGCGGTGGTCAAGGTGTACTCAAAGTCTCTGAGTACATTGTCGTAGTTAATCTTACCGCTCAAAGGTGGTATGTAAACCGGCAAAATGCATGGGATCAGCTTGGCATTTGCAATATTGTCTTTGTGCTTTGTTCTTGTCTCGGTCGTGGTTCTGGAAGGTCCTGCTCCATGAGTAGTGGAGGGAGAATATTGGACTCCTCCTGTTGATGATGCTTGCACACCTGCAGACATCCTTCTTTCTGACATGACTCTCTCAGTCATTAAGTCAATCAAAACTTATTCAACTACTTTCTCAACAACGTTGAGCTCGTCCGACATACAAGCTTGGGTCAACTAGCTCAGGTGTGAAAATGAATTCAGAGAATACGATGAACAATATGGGAACAAGGAAATGATCACAGGGTGAAGTAATCTCAAGTTTCGGGCTCAAATTCTCATTTAGCAAAATTATTTTCTATCCGTGGTGCAACGAACTAAGTAGGGAAACTTAGCAACGGTTGGCTTGCAACGAATAAGAGGTTGCATTAACTAATGTTCTATCCATATGGCCCGATCTAACAGTCTAGTGGTGAGCCATAAAGGTGTTTCAACCCGTTCAGAGCAAAATTCAAACGGTTATATTGGCTTCCAACAACTATATTTCTGTGTCATGGCAAAGTGTCATAGGTCGTTGTTTTGATATCCCGGCGAAGCTCGATTCCTGTGATTTTTCCTTCTGCGAAGTTTTCTCTGGAGTATTCTATAACTTTTCAATTTTGGCCCTCTTATTACTTAGCTTCCTAGCCTTTTTCCCTGTAAGCTTTGTCTCTGTCATCATTTTTCCATTATGATTCTTATCTTCTCTTGACATAGTCACTTCGCACTACTTAGGTTCTTTCTTCAGATCCAAGGGTAATACTCCTTCATCATATGGATTAGGTATTTCGGTCTTCTATGGTTCCTCTAATTCTCTTATAACTTTGATACCCAAGTCCCTGGTGTTCAATGGATTAGGTTTGTCCTCTTGTTCTTTCATTAAGTAGGAGATCCTTCTAGGCATAAATTCCATGAGTTCTTGCTTCTTCTGTTCTAGAGTGTCCTTTTCTTCTTTTCTCTGGATCTAGTCTTTTTCAATATAGATCCTTCCTAACAAAGCTGGAAATGGGGCGTGGTCCTCAATAAATTTAATAACTTTGAATTCTTCCTTTTTCGAAGTTCCATGGGTACTCATAGCTATCTGGGTAATTCTGCCACACAGGGTTACCATTTTTCCTTTAAGCAATCCGATGGTTCCTAGTGAAGGGACTAGAGGAGGCCTTCCTAGGGTTTCCCAACTACTTTTTATCATAATGTTCATCAGTGTTCCCTCATCCAGAGCACATTCAATGTTGAAGTCTCCTATTCTTACTTCGATTTTCTCCTTTTCTTTGAAGATCTCTGAAAAACTGGCATCCTTATGGTCATCTAGGGTTTCTTTTATTTTCAGTAACATGATCTCTAATTCTTTCTGGGGTTCTTCTATAATTTTAGTCTCTTGATCTCCTTCATAGTTTGCTTGTTCCATATTCAACTTTTCAATTCTAGCAATCATTCTAGGGAAATGAAATACTTCATGGTCCATAGCTTTACAACAGAGGCAACCAGGGTTTCTCCTAGGGCATTCCTTAGCAAGATGTCATGGTCTTCTGCAATTGTAGAAAAGAGTTAATCCTCTCTTTCTCTTCAATGATCCCCAACTCTTTTTGTACTGCGTGTTAGGATCATAAGGGCTAGCCTGCAAAAATTTATTTCTAGGGTCCTGCATCCATTGGTTAGTCCAAAAACTCTTTCTACGCATAGGTATAACATATCTTTCACTATTCCTATCAGATCTATTCATATCAAACTTTATTTTATCTAACAATTCTCTAGTTTTTAAGATGAGACAAAATTTATCAATCATACCTAAATCCATACGTTAGAAGTTAAAAATTTCACTTATTTGCTTCCACGGGGCACAAAGATTTCAGATTTAAAACTTGAACTATTCTTACCTTTACTAGAGGATAGAGCTCATAGATCTTACCTCTTTTCTGTAGAAATTTCTACTTTTACCTTTATTAGAGCACAAAGTGTTCATATCTCACTTATTTTCTTCAGTATCAACCTCTTTTCTTGCAGATCTAACCTCTTTCCTTCAGATATGAACTTTCTTTCTCGGCACAAGGCTTCGCAGGTCAAGTAGAATACTACGCACTAGGGAAACAAATCTACGCACAGAGCTTATTTCACACAAAGATTTTTCTTCTTTAGTTCCCAACAATCATAGTTTCACGTCCCAACAACGAAACCATTTGTTGGCACAGGGAAATACCCAGGGTTCAACGCTCAAGAGCGCACCAACAAAACCCTAACTACCGGCCCTTTCGACAACACCTGCGAAGCAGATGAAATCTCACCCGAGGTAGAGGCAGGGGTGGTTATAGGACTCAGATGTCTGCAACCTTAACTGGGACACAGATCTATGATTATGGCACTTAACAATCATCTAGCATGGTTTATCCATCACTATTCAACCCTTATAGAACTTCGCAGATAGCACAGAGTATCGCAGTAAGTACTTAGATCTAAGATAATTCAACACTTAGCCACAACAAGATAGATCGGATTCTGCAGATCAAGCACTAAGCATATTACATATCAGATCTAGCATTCATTCCTATCTCAAAAGCACAAAGAATAAATAAATCTATTTAATCACATCAAGCACTTAGCCAAGAAGGAGTGCATGAAGCACAGAGCACAATACACAAAGTTACCGTGGTTCACCCCCACCCTGGGGATATGTCCACAAGATCTTCTTATTTATTATCTCAGTCAAGCAGTTATAACACAGAGATTCAACAATCCTTGCTTCGCACATGACAGAAGATCTGCGCAGCTCGCTAGATCCTTCTTCCTTGCACTTCAGCACAAAACTACAACAACTTGTGAGCTTCTTACAATCATGCAAAGAGAATTTACAAGATACATCTGATCACACAAATCTAGTTCCTGGCACTAAGCCATCAACTATACATCACATAGATGTACTACTCTCTCTCCTTACATTTCCTAAGTATCTATTTATAGATTACAAAAATGGGCCTAAGCGTGGGTGAACCCATGGGCCGACATCCCTTTCTCGTTACATCAACCCAAAACCCTAAAGGGACCCAAAAATAGGTCTAGATTCCGTAATTTACGCTTCACGATGTGCTCCATCTTTGGCAAGTTGTCGAAGTCCCAAAAAGGGTCAAATATGACAAAGTATTCTTCAAAAATTGGTCAAGGGCCAACAATTGCTAAGTCGAGAACATCTCAGAGATGAATTCTGGGTTTTATATTCCTCTGATACAGACAGATGAAAGTGAAATATAAGCTTACAAGAAACACATACTAAGAAAAAAAATAATACTAATATCACCACCAGTTAGAATCTTGTAATAAACAATCCAAAATCCTCTTCTGCATTTATATAATCATTTCAATACCAAAGTTACAAAAAGGGAATGATTTACAATAACAGTTATCCTATGGTAAAGGGACCATTTAAGAACAATCCTATCATCTCTAGGCCCCCTTACCTTTGCTACCATATGACCAAAAATTGTTGAAATGTACTTTTATTCAAGGACTCATTTCACCTTAGCGATCTCCTCCTTTAAAGTATCTAACTAGACTGGTTGATCCTCTCCAACACTTTCATCTATTTCAGTGATGGTTTCTTTCTTCTGCCACTTGAGCCATTCCTTCTTAACAACTCCCCTGTTGATGACTAGATCCCTCATGACTAGATTCCATTTTCGAGTCTATGGCAGGTTCTGTGTGAAATGTAGTCGCTATTATCTGCGCAATTACCTTATCCTCCTTACTAAAAGGAAAATCTACCATGTTTCCAGAAGAACAAATTTCACTAGATGTAGCCTTGTCCATGTACCTCAATTTTGTGTACACCGAAATGTTTTTACAGAGATCAGAAGGTCAAACAAAATTTGAATATTACTCCATTTATGGATAAGATGATGCCTCCATACTTGAGAATTGGTATTTATAGAGTCCCAGTCATGAATCACAAACAGACTTACGTACAATTATGTTGGTTTTTCATGCACGGTTAATCCATTTCAAATGATTATCTTTTGATTTCGTTACATGGCGACGTTCACCTGACATCATATAGTTGTGAAGTACCAAATGAGTGAAACAAAGTGATGTGACTAGCTGTTGCTCGTTCCACAAGTGGTGGTTTTTACATATTGAAGCACGTGACATCAGGATTTTGCAAAAAGTGGTTTCAACAAACTATCTTTCACCCTGATGTATCTCAAGACTTGGGTCTTATCTAAAATTGTCGTGGTGATAACACTAGGAAATCAGAAGGAATAATTCTAATGTATATATTGAACCAAAATGGTTCATATTTTTCATGAATTGTTGAATTAGTTAGCCCGATAATTTTTGATGGCTGCACTTTTTGCAGAATTGAAAACAACTAGATCAATGCATATTCCATGGGAATGGAAGAGGCTTAGGAGAATTACAGTCAGCAAGATGAGATCAGAGGGATGGATGTCGAATTGGGCATTGAAGGAACAAACTCCAATGGACAGGGAGAAGAAAAGAATGAAAACATGAATATGGCAGAGACCATTAAAAATTTGTAGAAGGATGTCCAAAGCCATAAGGCTGATAATGAAAGGCTTATGATAGCCAAGGAGAAGAAGGATGACTTCAACATGAAGTTATTGGAGGGCTTGAACATAATAGAAAAAATTGGACAAGGAAAGTGGCTTAAGAAAATCTGGAAGTCACAAGCCTTCGGATGAGAAAAGAAAAGCAAGAAGTGTTAGCAGACACCACCATCACTCCCCAAGGCATTCCAATAAGAGAGCAGGAAGCAGCTCAAGTCCATCCCCTGTCAGAAGACATAAGAGGTCTGGGGTGGATGAGCTATGAGGAGAAATGAACAAAATCAAACCTCCTACATTTGATGGTGAGCACAAAAAGGATGAAGATGCAGAAACATGGTTGCTCGGCTTGAGAAAGTATTTTCAATTGCATAAGTATTCTTCTCATGCAGAAGGTAGAATTGCTATCTATCAACTCAAGGGAAAGGCATCCATGTGGTGGGATTAACTTTTGTAGGTGCAACACATTGAAGATTAAAATGTTACTTTGATGGAATTTAAGAAGTATTTTGAGAAGAAATACTTGACTAAGAGATACTATGACAAGAAAATGAAATATTTCTTTGAACTCAAGCTTGGAAGTATGACCATAGATGAATATGAGAGAAGGTTTCTAGAACTGCTGACACATGTATCCTTCATCAAGGATGAGATAGTCAAAATTCAAAGGTATTTGAGTGGATTTCCATCATTCATCAGTGAAAAAATACAGTATGATGAACCCAAGACATTGGAAGAGACCATAAGGCGAGCTAAATGCCTATATGATCAGCAGAAAGCAAGGCCATCTTTCCAAAAGGCTTGGGAATACAAAAGAAATTCAAGATGGATCAGAGGAAGAAGGGAGCTAAGCCACCATTCTTCATAAATAATCCATAGGGCCAGCAAACGCCTAAAGAACCCAGAAATATTGACACAGGGAGTCAAGGCTAAGGCAACCACCTATTCAATGTTGGGGTTGTAAAGGAGATCATATGTTCAGAGATTGTCCTCACAGAGGTGAAAAAAGGAAGGGTTGTTCACAATGTATAGCAAGTTGAAACAGTGGAGGACATGGGCATAAATGTGCCAAGGATCTATGCAGCCCTGGACAATAAGAAAGCAAAGTATCAGTCCCACATGATTGAAGTGGAAGGTATGATCAACAACCAAACCATTTCTATTTTAATTGATTCGGGATCTAGTCATAGTTATATATACCCTAAGATGGTGGAAAGTTTGCAATTGCCAAGAAGCGAGCATGGGAAATCTTGGTTAGTGTAGCTGGCTACAGGAGCCAAAATAAAATTTAATGGGATGGTTAAGTCATGCCTCATGGACATGAACGGACTGAACACCAAGGAAGATTTGAACATATTGCCTTTAGGTTCCTATGACTGTCTAATTGGGATGGATTGGTTGGACCAACATCATGCTCTCCTGGACTGTCATAACAAAGAATTTACTTGCTTGGATGAGGAAGGGAAACTAAGGAAAGTGAAGGGAATTCCCAGGGCAATAACCATTAGAGAAATTTCAGCATTGCAGCTGAAGAAATGTTACAAAAAAGGGTGTCAAATATTTGCAACTCATATGGAAAAGACACCTTAGGATAAGGTGCCAAATTTGGAAGATTATGCAGTTCTGAAAGAATTTGAAGATTTGTTCAAGGAAGTACCAGGACTACCCCCAAAGAGAGACATTGATTTCTCTATAAATCTAATTCCTGGAGCAGCTCCAGTGTCAAAGACTCCTTACAGAATGAGTACACCAGAATTGAAGGAGTTGCAAATGAAGTTTGAGGAACTTCTGAAGAAGAGGTATATACACCCAAGTGTGTCACCTTGGGGTGCCCCAATATTGTTTGTGAAAAATAAAGATGGAACATTAAGATTGTGCATTGACTTCAGATAGTTGAATAAAGTCACTGTTAAGAACAAGTATCCTCTGCCAAGGATTGATGATCTCTTTGATCAATTGAAGGATGTAAAGATATTTTCAAAGATAGATCTCAGATCAGGATACCATCATGTAAGGATTAAAGAGGAAGATATCAGCAAGACCTCCTTCAAAACAAGGTATGGTCATTATGAGTTCACAGTGGTGCCATTTAGGTTGTCAACTGCACCAGTTGTTTTCATGTGCTTAATGAATGGTGTTTTCCGAGAATATTTAGACAAGTTTGTCATTGTCTTTTTGGATGAAATTCTTATATATTCTAAGTCAGAGGAAGAGCATGAAAATAATTTGAGGATGGTGTTGCAAGTATTAAGGGAGTACTAGTTGTATGCCAAATTGAGCAAGTGCTCATTTTATTAGAAACAAATTCATTATTTGGGGCATATAATTTCAAAGGATGGGATAGCAGTGGATCCTAAGAAGATAGAATCCATTAGAAAATTGTCAGCGCCAAAGAATGTGACAGAGGTGAGATCATTCATGGGTGTTGCAGGCTATTATAGGAGATTTATTGAAGGATTCTCAAAGATAACACACCCAATCACTTCCTTGCAAAGAAAGGGTGTGAAGTTTCAATGGACATTGGATTGTGAAAAGAGTTTCCAACACTTGAAGAAACTATTGACAAGTGCTCCAATACTAAGGATTGCAGACCCAAATGAAGACTTCATTGTATGCACATATGCATGTAATGAAGGACTTGGTGGATTCCTCAGTCAAAATGGGTTTGTTATATGTTATGAATCAAGGAAGTTGAAGGAACATGAAATAAACTATGCCACTCATGATTTGGAGTTGGAAGCCATAGTGCATGCCTTGAGGAAATGGAGACACTACCTCATGGGGAAGAGGTTTAAGATAAGAATAGACCAAAATGGTCTGAAATATTTATTTGATCAGCCAAATCTAAATGCTAGGCAAAACAGATGGTTAGAATTTCTAAGTGAATATGAATTTGATATAAAGCATATTAAGGGGAAAGAGCATAAAGTGGTTGATGCACTCAGCGGGAGGGTGCATGTGTTGGATCATGTTGTCATTGATGCCAATGGTTTGATTGATTGATTTCATTGATTAATGTCAAGTGATTGATTAATGTCAAAGGATTGATTGATTGATGATTGATGTAATATAATATGTATCTTCCGATGAGAATGCATAGATGAAGATGGATCAATGAATTGTCATTGATATGATGAAGATGGATCAATGAGTTGTCATTGATACATGATGAATATGGATCGATGTGGTTTCATTGGTATATGATTCATTTTTGGAAAAATGTATAGATGAATCATTATTGTCTTATCATTATTGATAAGGTGCACAAATGGATGAACTCCAAAGTGGTCCCCTTTTGGTGAAAGCCCTAAGGGGAAGAAGCTTTGCAGATTGAGTTATCCTAGAAGAAT
>SNQJ01S0212488.1:0-15812 GCA_010110895.2 Picea sitchensis | reverse complement strand
ACTTCTTGTACTTCATTTTTGGTCATAACGGTCGGGGTCGTTACAATAAACACATATGGAAAAAGGGGAACACCTTGAAGCATATGTTAAAAGAGGGAGTTAGGAATCCAAAGGGTTTGGCCAAGTGGCAGTAGACTGAGACAAGTTGTAGAGTTAACTTAACTTCAAAAAGACACACTCCATATTTATAGGAGAATCTGTGAACATGTGTAAAGTTGTATCTTACAGGTGATCAGTGAGCAGGAGGCTCAAGACAAGTGTCCCAAGTCCTAGGAAAAATAAAATAAGTCATGACAAGGGAATGGGATGCCATTCCAGGAAGAGCGAATTTGATAGCTTGAGAAAGACTATGTGCAAACCTACTAGACACAGTAAAATGTTACAAAGATTACTCACAACACTGGAGCTCATAATTCTCCAAGTAGCCACATAGGTAGCCCCTTGGATTCCGAACTCAGCTTGGGGGTGATAGAGGTAACAGAGACTCTAGTCTAAGGTTGGGAGGAACAGGTACTTCAACGTGTGGTTTCCCCAAAGTTCTAGGTTTTATTCTTATTATGAATATGTTGATTTTAAATCTTACTATGTTTTTATTGTGCATTATTGCGTCTAAAATATTGGCATAAATAAAATGTAACAGTGTTAGAAATTAAGTGCATTATCAAAAGAAGACAGATGTATATCATGATTTTAGGTAGGAAAACTATGAAAGAAATTAAATAGCTATTCAAATTCTAGATCTATGATCATAGTCATAATACCAGTAATAAAGCAATAAAACTCGTAGGTATAAACCAGTTAATATACTAGAGTTTTATTCGTATAAGAGACTTGCAAGGAAGAGAAACAAAGTTTCAACAAATACAATGCATACAACCGAAAAGGAAAATAGTTACGGAGATAACATATTACATTATGCATGTATCCAAAAAGGAAAATTGTTACAGAATTTACAAATTACACTATGCATGTATCCGAAAGGGAAATACTTACAGAGTTAACATATTATACCATGCATATATTTGAAAGGAAATAGTAACAAAGTTTAATAAAATGTACATATGTTCGAAAGGAATTTGTTACAGAGTTTAAACAAAATGCCCCATGCATGTAATTGAAAGGAATCATTACAGAGTTTAGCAAAATACACTTGCATATATTCGAAAGGAAATCATTACAACAACCCTTTATATTCCACAAGGGAAATACCAGTAAAGAGAAATAGGGACATAAATAATGATTGTATATAAATGAAAGAAAACAATAACGAGGGTATTCTAAAATTATGAAATGTGTAAACAATAGATCTCAGTTACGGACTTCCATGAACGATTGTACAAATTATTTGGTCAACTAGCTATGATAATAGAACAATCCTAAAATGTGGTGTCAAACTCAAAGGTAGTTAAGGATTGGAGCCTGAATACCTTCCTGAGAAAAGGTATTCTTGCATCTCCACAGTACCAACCTCCATGATACCTATACATTAAACAGTAAACAAGTTAGAATGTGGTAAAGAGTTATTTAAACAACAGAAGTAATTACATAAATAAAAGACCAACTTACCGTGGGTGTACCAAGTATCCGGTATCTTTGTCTGCCGCTTGAACTACACCCAAATGTACAGGGGGTCGAATGGTTGATGGGTACCCTTGCAAAAAATATGCATGGCCCATCGTTAGTCAATTACCCGACAATAAAAGTATAAATAATTACAAAGAAAAATTATTACAGAGTAAAACTAGAGAATAAATCGACTCTATGTGAAACCAGTATTATATTTAAACATGAGTCCTAAGTAGCTTTGAATCTCATAAATGAATTGAACAAGTTCTTCGAACCATAAACTTTTATAGAATAACAAGTGCAGGGGTAAGATCCTTCGGACCAGGGAAAAACTAGAAGATTATGCACTTAACCAAAATATAACATTAAACATTATATAACATACTTACACAATGAGTAAGAAGTACGCTATGGAAAATGTTGCAAAGACATTTAGAAAGAGACGACGACCTAAGATTTAGACATTTAGAAAGAGACGACGACCTAAGATTTACCACCATCGTGAGCTAATGGCTCGGTTAAACTTAACTTACAAAGAAAACAAAGCAAGTGAAGAAGTCGTTAAAACTCTTAATAATTTCGTGACAATGCAACCATAAGAAACCCAGAAACGCTATGAACATTGAGCACTCACACAGTGAAAACACTCAATGCTACGAGAACCTCTCAGAGTAAAACGTAGAGTAGAGAAAAAAAAACATGAAGTGTGAAATGAGCCAAACCCGGGAAAGGTCAGAAGGGTTAAGGCTCCGACCCAAAACCCTAACACTTGGAACAACGAGGACCCTATGCGTGTACATGCTCAAGACAAACATCGAGAAAATCTCTTCTCGAGATGGTAACTACTAGTGGTGCATGCAAGATTGCATGACATGCTAGATAACGACGAGAAGTTGGTGGGAATTAAATTAAGGATGGTACCAATACGGGTTTAATCACCTCGTAGAACATTATGACAACTCCTTTTATGCCAAGTGTTATCCACTTAATGATACGATAGAGCTTATGTTAATGTATATTAAAACCCATTTTAATATGTTGCGTTTTAAAAACCATCATATAAGTTAAAAGCCTGAAGTAATATATGTTGAAAAGTAAAACCATTATTGTATGACAAGAAAACAAAAAGGCTTGGTTGACATCTATATTAGATATGTTAGCTAGGATCGTATAACACACATTTCATACACATATGTTCAAAAGCTATGTTAACAAGGTTTTAGTATCAAGTATAAACATTAGCCATAAGAGGGCTACACATTAAGTATCGTTGCAAGACCTATATATATATATGGAAACCTAATATATATTTATAAATATAACTTTAGAATATGGAAACCTAATATGTGTGTGTGTGTGTGTGTGTGTGTGTGTGTGTGTTATCAATTTACCAAGTCTTATGTAATAGGACTTAGGGTAACCTCGAAAAATATTGTTAAGTATGGAGTTGATCAACTCACATCAGTATAGAATAAATATAATTTAGGTGGCAAGAAGTTATGGAGGAAGGTAAGTAAAATAGATTGTTATGGTTGAATAAATGATATAATAAAAATAAAAAAAGTTCGAAATTTAAGGTCTGTGACATGAAGCTATGCTGGAATTTCGAAAATCTTGGCGATTGAAGCATTCAACCATTCTTGAATAAAGTCCCTTAATGGGAAATAGTTACTTCTTGTTTTATCTTAATATTAAACAACTCCTTTTCAATCTCCCTAAGATCAAGGGACAAATTTTGTAATATATTTTCAATGTCTTCATTCTTATTTGTATATTCGACAAGCTAATTGTTAATGTCATCATGTGTGAATTCCATCATATTATCAAACTTTTCAGTCGATTTCCTTTTTAATCCTTCAATTTTCTCTTCAAAATCTTGTCGAGTCATGAGCATAGAGTTTGAAATATACTTAGGGTCTGGGACTTCAATGGTAATTCCAACGATATCCAAATCTAGAATTTTTAAATATGCTTCATTTTTCCTCCTTGATAAGTCAATGAATTGAGCTATTATACATTTTAATACATTAATTTGCTCTATCTAGCAGGATTTCAATTGTTTGATGCAGCTCGGAGAAGGTAGATTTTATTACTTTCTAGGAAGGTTCTCACTTCCTCTCCTTTGTAGACCAGGTTCGGCTCTAGTAATTTCATCATTTCTCTAAATATTGAAGGTGTCAATGAGATAGGAGAACTATTATGCAATGCAATAACTCTTTTGTTTTGAATGAGCTTATCAACACACCAGTTGACGATGTCCTTGCACTCAAAGACTTTTGGAACACACCAGGCGAGAACTATTCATGACGTCCATACTTTGTTGTTTTCTTTGTCCAGCAATTTCGAGTAAATACCAATAGGAGTGTGACCAATGATAATTTTGATCTTCTCTAGAAAATAGGTTCAGGGTATCCCCACAGAATGATTTCTTTCTCATGGTTGTCCCAGCGAAGCTTAGCATCTTTTCTTGAGCTATTATTTTGCACAGTAAAATAAACTTGAGTTAAATTTCTTTTACGGAAACATTAACTCAAAATAACTATTAGTAGCCCCGATAACAACATTATTAATTAGCAACCACCTCAACAATAAATTTGATAGTTGGGTCCGTAGGGATAAAAATAAATGTGACATCGAATAATGTGGAGGGACAGGAAATGGAAGAGCGTCAAGGTTGGCAACTAGTATGAAAAGGCAGATATGCAAGTCCGAAGGTCCGCAAATCTGAAAGTCTGAAAGTATGGAATGGCTAAGTATTGAAAAGTATCGGGTGAACAATGGAGAGAGTGGAAGTGTATCATGCAGATCCGCAGGTCTGAAATTCTGAAAGTCTGAAATTCTGAGATGCAATATAATTCTAAGTGTTGGGCGGAATTATGCATAGGTGAATGGACAATAATGCAAGTGCAATAGTCCCTGAGTATGAAGTTATATGAACGTGGTAATGATTAAGTATAGTAGTTCCAAGAAAGGGAAAAAGAAGGAATAAAGAGAAAATGGGAAAAGGGAAAATATAGAAGGGTGGAAGAAAGGGTATTAAAAGAGGTGGGAAAATAGAACAAGGGAGGGGGAAAGAAAAGTACTAAAGGGGTTCAATAGAAGCCTAAGTGGCTTGAAAGGGGTCATCCAAAAAGCAATATGTTGGATAGAAATTTTGAAAGAAGAATTACTAGATCCCAAAGTTTTCTTGTGAATTATGCACTTATGTAACAAGTAATGAAGATGGATGAACCACAGACTTATGCAGAAGCATCAAGAAAGAAATAATGGAATGAATCTATGGAATCATAATTGAATGCGTTGGTGAGAAATGATACATGGGACTTGGTTAGTTTACCAAAAGGACGAGATGTATTTGGTACTAAATGAGTTTATAAAACTAAGTATAAATCAGATGGCATAATTGATAAGTATAAGGCTCATTTAGTTGCAAAAGGATATGCAAAAAAGGAGGAATTGATTATACTGAGGCATTTTCTCCAGTGTCAAAGTTGGACACAATTAGGATGGTACTTGTATTGGCTTCTACAAATGGAAAATTTATCAGATGGATGTTAAATCAGTTTCTTGAATGGTTATGTAGATGAAGAAATATATGTTGAGCAACCAGAAGGTTTTGAATTTCCAAGTAAAGAAGATTAGGTTTACAAGTTGAAGAAGGACTTGTATGGTCTCAAACAAGCGCTAAGAGAATGGTATTCCATAATTGATAAATATTTTCAAAATCATGGCTTAGTTAAAAGTCTATATGATCCCAATCTCTAAATTTTTCATTCATGATAGGACATTTTGATAGTCGCATTATATGTTGATGATTTGATTTAAAAAGGGAACAGTGCTAAACTATTTCAAAGGTTTAATTTGTATATGATTATTGAGTTTGAGATGACAAATCTTGGTGAGTTGCATTATTTCTTGGGTATTGAAGTCTAACAGAAGGAAGATGGTATTTTCATGTCACAAGCCAAGTATACTTTGGATATTCTAAAGAAGTTAAAAATGTTGAGTTGCAAGTCACCAACAACTCCTTTGGAAGTGGGGTTGAAGTTATGTGAACATGATGACTCCAACTCAGGTGATGTTACTCTATATCTCAATTGGTTGGAAGTTTGATCTACTTAACTACAACTCTACCAGATATTTCTTTTGCAGTCAGTATGGTATCTAGATTCATGGAAGAACCCAAGGAATTGAATTGGAAAGTAGCTAAGAGGATTTTGAGATATTTGCGTTGTAATATTGGCTATGGTTTAGTATATAGATCTACAGAATATTTCAGGTTGATTGGTAATACAGATTTATATTGGGGAGGTTGCATGAATGATAGAATATCGACTTCAGGGTATTCATTTAGCATGGGTTTAGCAACAATTGCTTCTAGTATTAAAAAGCAACCTACAGTTTCTCTCTCCATAGCAAAAGTAGGGTATAAACTTGCAGCAACAGTAGCGTGTGAAGCAGTGTGGTTAAGAAAAAATTTAGAGGATCTACGTGAGAAGCATGAACAACCCACTCAGTTGATATGCGATAATCAAAGTGTTATTCAAATGACCAAGAATCCATTTTTTCACAAGAAGACCAAGCATATTGATATTGAGTATCGTTTTGTTTGAGATTTGGTTCAACAAGGTGTGATTGAGATCATGTGTTGCAGAACAGAAGAGCAGGTAGCAAATATATTCACCAAAACACTACCAAAGGAAAATTTCTACAAATTCAAAGATGATCTTGGAATATTTCCAAATGATCACTATGGGGGAGAAATATTGGAATAATGAATCATTTGTTCTAGATTAAATTTTTTTTTGTTAAATCTCGAGGGTTTAATTAGAGTTAGAGAAATATGCTTGAGAGATTTGTGGAGAAATTGTCGAGTGAATTGAGGAGTGATTGTTGAGAGATTATAGGAGATGATAGCCTCCCGAGACATCTCCTCTCTATGTCTAAATGTATGCTTTGGTAATGAGAATGTTTGAGTTCGGTGTGCATTATTGAGAAATATATTTGTTCCATTAGTTTGCTAGTGTAATTCTTCATTTTTACAAAAGAATGCATACAACATGTAGGTATTTCTATAGCTAAGATGCAGGTAGCAAAAATTAAATTCCTTTGTAGATAGAGTTTTTTATCATCAAAACTAATTACATCTTTGTAGAATTTTCCAAGGCACCATTAAACTTTGTAATACATAAGCTAGATGAAAGAAGTAGTATCAAGAGGTTATGGGGTATTAGCTAAGAGATCGAAACCTTATTTGTGCCCATAGGAGCATTCTTGCGATCTCCACTGCCATTACATCGCTCAATGTTGTCACCTTGAGAGGCAGGCATGTTAGGATTAACTAAGGTTGAGGTGGAATGTTGAGGGAAAATGTGTGCCTTTAGTTATTGAATATCACTCTCAAAAGAATCCAACCTTCTGGATAGCATGGCAAAACCCACCTCAAAATGTTTGAAGTTGGTATCCATCCTTTGAGCCAACAAAGCCATGGCATTTTCAAATTCACAAAAATTATTTAATAATTGTTGCAAAGCCAAACTATTCTCCTGTGCGAATTATTCATGACGGCGTAATATTTTCTTGAAATCACTCTAAGACGACTCCATGACGACTCCATATTGGACACCTAAATCCATAAACTAAAAGGTCTCCAAACCCCAACGTTATCACTACCCACGTCTGAATTTGCAATGGAATATAGGATGCAAAGAAAGAAATTTAAATGAATGTGTAAAGGAGTGAAGAACAAAAGGCATTCACTATTATATTCAAGAATTAATGTGCGAAAATCCGAAGGAGACCTACAATTTGGCACCGTGAAGCAAGGGATAAAGTCACATGTGGCACCATACTTAGGCAGAGATGATAGGACCCAGAGTTGAGCAAACCAAGGAAAGTTGAGCACACAGAAGAAGCCACCCTCAAAACCAAAGGAGATATTTCTCCAAAAAAATAGAACTGAAGTCGAAGCTGAAGTCATTCCACTGTCTGTAACCCAGACACATTCAATTCGGAGTGAATGTCGATAAATTTGGTATTTAATCCCGTATGTGTGAAGGGAGGAGAATTGCTTCCACGAACTTGCATCATGAGATGACACATTGCACCAAATCGAGGGGACTGGGGGATGAGGAGGACCCCCCTTTTCCATTTATTTCCATAATTCCTTGATCAAGGCTTGAACCTAGCTTAGCTCATCAATCAACTATGGGGTTTAAGTCCCTTTTATATGATAAAAAAATTTAAATTTTTCGAACCTGTCTCAAATGAAAAGAATATGATGAATTATACCCTTCAATTGATTCTTCCTCGTTCATTTCCTTTTAACAATAACACGCACAATCATCAGAGAATATTTGAAAGCTGCAATTTTGGAGATAGTTTGTTCTATTGCAATGTTCAAGCCCGCATATAAAGCATAGTATTTAGTGATGTTATTGAAGGCATCCCAAGACCTTATGCATAATTTCCTATGTTGATTCCTCCAAATCAAAGAAACTACCACTTTTATATATATATATATATATATATATATATAATTGATGTTGAAAAATAAATAAAATATTATAAATTATTAATTATTAATAACTTTATATTTTAATATATGTAGTGAAAAGTAAATAAGTTAACAAGTACTAAGTACTAGTAAACTATAGCAATCTAATGAGATTTCTTCTCTCTAAGATATATTTGTTTATTATAGAAATTCTACTTCACAACAAAATCATCATGTGTTATTGCTAAACCATCATGTGTTATTGCTAAACTATAGCAATCTAATGAGATTTCTTCTCTCTAAGATATATTTGTTTATTATAGAAATTCTATTTCACCACAAAATCATCATGTGTTATTGCTAAGCAAATAGTAGTCATAATTATATCCAACCAAATTATCTATCATGGCATGCCATCATGAGTTACTAAGCTTGCATTTTAAAAATAAAGTACCAAGAGAGATTGGTAATGACAATTTCAAAGAAAAGAAAAAAGAAAAAACTTCAAAGAGACATTTTCAAGTATAAATTACAGTCAATGAGAATTTGTGATCTAAATATTTGAGAAAAGGAAATTCAATATTTAGAATATATACTCTAAATACTAAAATATTATTTGCAAAACCATTTTATACACAAAACCTACTATAAAACTTTGAAAAAAACAATTGTAAATTTGTTCACATGGACTAGTTGCAAGCTTTTTCCTTTTGTGTTGGATTTTGAAACCCAATCTTATGAGGTACCAAAAAAATAAACAACTTTGGAATTGAAAATATATGTGTAAAGAGAATTAGATTTATTGGAGAGTTGTGCATTAAAGTGGTAATTGTGAGAAATACACGATTCTTAATCCATGAAAATGGGAATGCACTAATCTGGTCCACTTTCTCTGTATCATCAAAATGTTTTTTGTGTTGGAGTCAAGCAAACATTTATGTACACATTCCCCATTTATGTCCATTAAATGTGAAACACGGAGATGGATCATGGAACTTGGAACAAGTGGATGGTGGCATTGTCCACTAGGTCAGGTGAAGGCGTGCCACACGGAAGACAGATAGTGAAGGTGTCATGGTCCACGGACTCACGACAAAATTATGCACGAATGACACAAACCCAAATTACAACAGACACATGGAACGATCATGCACAATTGACACAAACCCAAATTACCATGATGGGGATTTCAAAAGTTTACCCATCATACAAAATTTTGAATTTTGTTATGCATTTTCCAAAACAAAATGACAAAAACAAAAATTAATATTTTTTTATGGGTAAATTTTTAATTATACTTTTGAGACGTGTTGAAAGGTTGATGAATTGTGACAAACTCGATTTTAATCCCTGCAAACGACCATTCAAACTATCACACCACCATATTTGATCTTTTCAAACCATCTCTAAACATATCACATTGACCATTCACCATTAAAGAGATACAACTTTATTTGGTTTTACCGTGGTAAACCTTCCACACATATTCTAATTATCCCATTCTTTACATTAAAAAGTGGAATTTCTTCTAAGTTGGCTTCAATGCAATGCAGAATGTGTTTCACTATAAATGAAGTATATCTATTGCATACCATAAATGAAGTATATCCAACATACACCAAACATTGCATTATGTCATGGTTCCCCTATCACCATAGATGAACTAGTAAAGCATTAATATTATCTTCAGTGGTGTTTCCATTTCAACATCTACTCAACCGAACCCAATGGCGTTTATCACTTTCAGTAGTGAGCTAAAATCTTGTTATAGTGATTCAAAGTTTCTTTAAGTAACATGGTTTTCAAATTTTTAATGGAGAAAATTAGCACAAGTGGTAATGAATTCAACTAAAACAATATTTAAACATTGCTTGAATTGATGAGTCATATAAAATATATCAAATCATAGTTAGTTAATTTTTCATTTATATATAGTTAGTCATGTTATAATAATAGGTTTATTAAGAATTTAATATGTTATTTATACAAATTAAATTTAGTTATCAATTGAAATTGGGTTTAGTTTGGATAAGGATGATTATTATTTTTTTCATTTAAATTCAATCTTTCACAAATAATATATTAAGTTTTTAAATGAAATATTATTAAGAAAATTTTGAATTTTTATAAAATTTTATTTATTATTGAGATTTTTGGATATAAACTATGTCAAGAGTTTAAGTATATAGGGGTTTCCGTAGTGCAAGATATTAGATATTATTTTGGGGATTAACTGCGTAGTGTAAGTCATTAATCTATGACCCATATTCATGAGTATTAGTCTCAACTAACCAATAATTCTCATGATTTGATAGTCCACTTAGCACTCATTGCATCGGGTGATGCTCACAGGGGTGAAGAAATGGGATTGAAGCCAACGAAATGAATCGCATAGCATCAATCATCACTTCCGGGGCTTGCACCCGGTAACTTCAAGAGTTTTTAAACATCCAACATTTCAAGTGAACACTTTACTCATCTAAAAAAACAAATGTTTATATATCTTTGAGAAAAAATTAATTAATTAATTAATTCTTATGAAAAACATTAAAAAGATGAAGAACTAAAAATAAAGTAAAAATGTTTAAATGAAGAAAAACAATAAAGGTGTAAAGGTTGAGAAAAGAAACATAAAATGAAATTGAACTTTGTGAAATATTGAATATAATATTAGGAATAAATGAGAATATGATATTAGTATTAAATTAAAAAGAAATATTAGGAATAAAGAATATGATATTAATAATAAATTAAAAGAAAGGGATACACCAGGAAATATAATTGAATATAATGAAAGGATAGTATTAAATTAAAAAGAAATATTAGGAATAAAGAATATGATATTAATAATAAATTAAAAGAAAGGGATACACCAGGAAATATAATTGAATATAATGAAAGGATAGATTAAACATTTTGTAAGTTTATTATAAATTAAAAGGTAAAAAATGAGGGAATTTTGATTTCAAAATTAATAAGTTAAGGAAGGTGAATAAAAAGTGTAAAGGATTAAAACACTTAGGAGGGATAATAAAGGTATAGGGGAAATGAAATATGGAAAGGGGATTGAAACCAAATTATATTTGATGATGTAGGCGATGAATAATAGGATTTTAGGATTGGTTGAGTTTGTAGCATCATCACGATTAAAGTTATTGGGATGATTTTCAATTTCCAATGCTTCTCGAATGACATGAGATGAGTGATAGGGTGTTGAAGCCAAAAATTTGGTTTGGTCAAAGCAAATTAAATGTTTGGATTTAAAAGAGTGTTCAACAATAATTGAGTTTGAGATACGATTGTGGGTGATGTCAACAATGTGTTCTTTGAGACATGATTTGAAGGATCGACTTATTTAACCAACGTAAGATTTGTCATAGGAACAAGAATTTGGTAAACTCTTGGGTCGAGTATTGGATCAAATTTATCCTTCGCAGTTCTAAATAGATGTTTGAGGGTTTTTTAAGTTTGAAAATAATTTTAATATTCTTTTTAGCCAAGATTTTAGAGATGTGATCAATAGTGCCCTTTATGTAAGGAAGAGAAATTAGAGCTAGGGGCTGGGAAGTAGAGGATGAGTTTTTTGAATTGCGATTACAAGTTGAGTGAAGCCTAAAGGATTTGTTGATTTGAGAGAGGGATTAACCATTGGACATCAAGGCTTTAGTTAGGTGGGCTTATTCTTTTTCGATGAATTGGGGAGCGAAGATTTGAATGGCCCGAGACACCAAGGTTTTAAGAACAACAGAATTTTGAGTTGGATGATGATGGGATTGGGCATGAATGTATCTATATGTATGTGTCTTCTTCCTATAAACTTGGTGGGTGGGAGATTCATGAGGGAGACGAGAGATAAGAACATCCAAAAAGGGGAGAGAGTTGTCTTTTTTAATTTCTATAGTAAATTGGATATGCGGGAAAATGCTATTAAGATGATTAAGGAAAAATATTAGAGAGGAATGGCCATGAGGCCAAACAACGAATGTGTCATCAACAAATCTAAGCCAACACTTTGGTTTGAGGTGAAAGTTTTTAAGGGTTGAAGTCTCAAAATGTTCCATAAAAATATTAACAACCACTGGGGATAAGGATGATCCCATGGTTGTACCTTCGGTTTCTTCATAGCATGTCCCTTTAAAGGTGAAAAAAATTGAGGTGAGACAAATCTCAATCAGGTTAAGGGCTTCACATTCCACCAATTTGGAGATCGGGTCAATGGCTTCAGGCACAAAAATTTTGGTGAAAAGAGAAACAATGTCAAAACTAACCATAATAGTGTGTTCATCAAGGTGAACACCCCTTGTTTTTTGAATAAAATCAGAGTATTTAATGAAGGAAGAGATTTTTTCCAATAAAATACTTTAGTTTGTCAACAAGAAACCGAGAGAGGGTGTGAGTGGGAGCACCTATAGCACTAACAATAGGCCTGAGGGGGATGTATTTTTTGAGAATTTTTGGTTGTCCATAGATATCCTTTAAAAGTTATACATCATCACTCATTTGTAACATCATTATTTGTTTTTTTTTTTGATGATGAGTGGAGTGTCCACTTGAAATGTTGAATGTTTCAATAATCTTAACACAATTTATATCCAGAAATCTCAATGAGCATTATGACAAACTATGAAAACTTACACACTCAAAACCTTATTTATCCTCAATATCATTCTCAAAATAAATAAATAAATGCTTAATTTTTTTTAAACTAAATTATGCTTAATTAATATATATAAACTTTTACTTACTTTAAATATATTTATAAAAACAATACACAACCATTTAGTCATTTATTACCCATGCATTTTGTTGTTCCTGAGATTAAACTTAAGGCTCAAAGAGTAATGCCAAGCATTAGGAAAGTTTAAAGAGATTGTTTTTTCTACCTCTAGTTATATAAGAAAAGATCCTTAAATGAAATTAATAATAGGACAGTACAGAGGTTATATTTCGTTGTCTAAGTCACAATTATAATATAAAATGGTGTGGGAGAAACTTACAAAATTGTTAAACAAAGCTAGGCATCAATGGCATATGAGTCTCACCTTGTTTGCAATAGAATAAAGTAAAGAGTGCACCCTTGAACACGATATGAGAAGCAGTAATTCAAATAGCTTGCAGGTCTTGTATTACTTACAGCAATTACAGAGGAAAAATTGCTTACTTAACGAATTACTGGGATAATATGATTACAATAGTTGTGATACTAAATTGAAATCAATCACTTATCAAGGAATTACATAAGGAAATTCAGAGATATGGAAATACAGGAGAAACACATAACTCAAACTTAACAGAATTTGGAATCTTTGTCTGCACTTGTATTAATAATAAAAAATGACAGTTTTCTCTATTACATCCGGCAAGAAGAAGCCCCCACATTGGGCTCAAAGCCTCCTCTGAATAGATCTAAAATCTATCTATTTATACAAAAATTGTCACAACTCAAAACCGTTGGACTTCATACAATCTCTCCTAAAAATAGAATGTAATTCGAATGAAACGACAGCAAACAGATGTTGTTTGAGCTACCATTTTCATATGTCTCTTCATCTTCTTGCAAACGTGCTCGTTTTCCTTTGTCCTTTGAATTGGGCACACATGTCCATTGAGGCCACCATAATCATTTGTTTATTGTCCTCGTTATCTGATTCCATTGCTATCTATTCTTTGGATGCATTTACTGGAAAAAGAATATCAGTTGGAAACATGGGGGGAGTGATAATGTAATAGGTAACTCAGCGTTGGCTCGTCGTGTGATGGCTAACATTTATGATAAAGAGTAACTGCTCATGAATAGGATGGCATGTGGACAAGTGTAGGTGGTAAGGTAAACAGGGTAACTGATGTGGAAGGTGTGACAAGATGGAGGGTGAATGGAGTGCATGACGTGGATGACAGGTGTTGCTCCAACGTCCTTTTACGTTTCTCTATTTTTCGGGGGCGTGAGGGGGTGGTTTGAAGTAACCCTCTTTTCGTCCTACAATACACCTGGTGATGCCATGTACCCCCCAGAAAAAACTGTGGTTTAAATTATGGGACCGCCCTTTGAAATTAAATAGTGTGCAACTTCGCCCCCCGCAATCGCTCCCAACCAATGATCTCCACTATCCATTAAAATTTGACTGTCGGTCTTCGCAAAGTGAGATAAGCACCAAAATTTAATCCAAGGTCACAGATCTTGGTCATATGTAGAGAAGATAGAGCGAATTTCGTGCAATTCTTGTCTGTCGATCTGAGTGGGGGACATGTGTCAGACGATCCTCGTATTCGACTATTTCGAACTCCAGGAGGAGGAAAGCAGTGATGAGTAAAGAAATCTCGAAGACTCAAATCCCACCTAGACTGTTGATCAAATAGGACACGGGGAAGGAGATCCTCCAGTTCGGAGATAACCACTTCAGAAGAAAGTTGGATGTGTGAAGCGAGAACTCCCGAAGCTCAGAGTTCCGAAGTAAATCCTCATCGTTGAAATCAAGAGGACATGCGGCAGGAGATCCTCCACTTCCGGGATAACCACTTCAAAAGAAATATGGATGTGTGAAGTGAGAACCCCCGAAGCTCGGAGTTCTGAAGTAAATCCTCACCGTTGAAATCAAGAGGGCATGCATCGGCAGATCTGACACTCCGGAAGGTTTGTGGTGTTATGCATTTTGGAACGCCCGAAGCCTGGAGTCCCGAAGTAAATCTTAGTCGTATAAATCAAAAGGACATGCGGCGCCAGATCTCTCACTTCGGGAACTTAGCGCTCCAGAGAGTTTGTGCTCCCTTTTCTGTCTATTTATCCCCTTCCCTGCTATATTTGGTCCTTTTCTTAGTTTATCCAGCTTCCGAACTGATTTATCATTCCACTATATTCCGAGGTCAAGCTTTCCTACAACTTTTCATGGCACAAAAAATTAGCATGCCTGTAACAAGAGAAATCTGTAAGCTCTTCGCTGAATAAAACTGTTAATTGTAAATAGTAAAATAATTTTGAAATTCAAAGAGCTTGTATAGATCTGTTAAAGAGAGATTATTAAAAAAATTTGATGAAATTTGTTACCTGGAAAATCATAGTAATAATTCAAATTGTTAACTTTAGTCAATCACAAACGTCATTAGCAATGTAAGAGGGCAGAAATCTAAAGTTCAAAAAAGCTCAAAATTATACGTGTTCCAACACATTTAATGATTTAAACATTATTTTATACTTTATAGATTGCTTTTATTGACCCACACTATTATCTAATAATAATAATAATAATAATAATATAATTTTAAGGTCATGGCCAAGCCAGACACCAAATTGGTGTATGAGACCCTCTTGTTTGTGGGACAAGGGACCCCCTCCACTCAATGATTTGACTACTAAAGTCTACAGAGGTATACATACCCTACCCCCCTCTAGATTTTAACTTGTAACCTCTTAAGAGAAAACACATGTTCTTAACCATTAGGCCCACTCACGTTGTATTAATAATCTAATTTTAAGGTCACGGCCAAGCCAGACACCAAATTAGTGTATGAGACCCCTTGTTTGTGGGACAAGGGACCCCTCTGCATAACGTTTTGACTAATAAAGTCTACGGAGGTATACATACCCTACCCCCCTCTAGATTTGAACTTGTGACCTCTTAGGAGGAAACACATGTTCTTAACCATTAGGCCCACTCAGGTTGATACCCAATCTCTCATATCTCAAGAGGACAACGTAATATCGAAATCACAATACCAAAGTTTGGAGCTTTTCAATTTTTCCCTAAAGAAATTT
>SNQJ01S0212486.1:0-14347 GCA_010110895.2 Picea sitchensis | reverse complement strand
GGGGTTAATTTTGTATTCAATCTAAACCATTCATCATTAGGTTTCAGATCTGATAATAGAAGTTATGTTAGGGTTTTTTTCTCTAGAAGGAAACCCTCTTTTATGTATGAGGGAATTGTACTGTGGCAGGGTAAATGAAAGTGAATATTGTTTTTCTAAGAGAGGATATTGTGACAAAAGAAGATGAAGTTACAATGGGTGTGTTGTAGGTTGTATCGCTTCATTTGTTGGATAACAATAAAAGGAAGGATTGACAATTTATTTGGTGGACATAGCCCATATTGGGTGAACCACATATATTTGTTTATCTATTGTATTGTGTATCTTTTGTGTTTTATTTCCTCATATGTTTTATATTATTTCTCTGTGATCCTCTTTTTTCTAATGGGATATCTGAGCAGGAAAAAAACTTTACTACTTAGCTTTTTCCCTATAATATAACTAATATAGAATAGTGTATGAAGTATCTAGGTTTTTTTCAAAGAAAAATTAGTATAAAAAATGTGATTGGCAGTGGTTGATAACTAAACTGGAGAAGAAAATAAACACCTAGTGCAATAGATGGTTGTCTAGGGGAGGTCGTTTGGTTTTGGTAAAAGTAGTTCTAGAAGTGATTCCAGTCTACTCAATATACTTTCCTAGGTCCCAAAAGGTGTTCTAGAAACCATTAGAAAAAGTTGCTACAAGTTTATCTGGTTTGGAGACCAAAAAAATAAAGGACTAGTGTTAGCCTCTTGAAAAAAGTTGTCATTAGCAAAATCCATTAGAGGATGGGGCTTTAAAAATACCTTTATATTTTCAAATTATCTTGCTCCAAAAAATGTATGGAGGCTAATTCAAGGAACAAGTTTGTGGATTTAGATAGTAAGATATAAGTATATAACCCATAATACAGTGGAGGATTTGATCAAAAATCCCCTCAAACAGAAAAATAACACCTCAATAATATGAAAAGTTGTTATCTATGATTTCCACTTGGTTGGAAACTCATTGATTTGGACAATTGGAAAACTAAATAAAGTGAAAATTGGCCTTGATTCCTGGGTAGGGAGAAAAGTCATGGATATACCTCCCCTTCAAATGATTCAGGACTTAAGGAATAAAGGTTAGTCTTAGACAAGTTGCAAATGTGACAAGGTCCACTAATTGACACTAGTAGGGGTTATTATGGGAAGAAATTGGGTTGGGGGCAGATTATGCAAAAGAATGGAAAAGATACATAGATCTATTGATAGGCAACAATGTTAAGTTCAAGGAAGAAGATGATCAATTGATTTGGTCTTTGAATCCAACTATAGATTATGTTCCAAGATTAGGCTACAAAGCACTAACAGAAGAAGGAAGATAATACCAACATATATTGTGGTGGAAAATTATATGGAAATTAAAATCCCACTAAAAAAAAGATTTTTATGTGGTTTAGATTACACAACAAGGCTCCCACATGGGATATTCTTCAAAAGAGGAATTTTATAGGGTTGGAATGGTGTTACTATTATCACCGAGAAGAAGAATATATAGTTAATCTCATGATGGAATGTTCATACTCTAAGGAGGTATGAAAAGAGGTGGAAATATTAACTGGGATTAGGAATATTTGGGAAGGGGGAGTCTTGAAGAGGCCTTCAAAACCTGGTGTAACAAGAAGAAATTTTCCAAGACAAGAGAACTTCCACTTAACATAGTCTGATAAGTATGGCTTGCTATAAATCAAAATATGTTTGAAGATAAAGAGACTATTCCCCTCAAACATGATGTCCAATACTTAAATATTTAAATGCCTACCCAAAGGTGCGGGAAAAATCTAGCTCTCTTATACAAGGTAAAGTGGCTATAAATAAGGATATTCCAAGTTTTTTTTATGGTGCATCACAAGGGAACCCTTCTATGGGAGGTTCAGGAGGTCTACCATACTTATATCCAAATCATAGTATTTATTTTAAAGTGGGAATATGCACTAGCTTGATGATGTAATGGAAATTGAGCAGCCAACTCCAAAAATAGGAAACACAACACTAGAAGAAGCGAAGAGTAGACATGTCTTTTGTAAGTTTTCATGTTTTGTGGGGTTATTAGATTATCTGGATTGTTTTGTAGAATATATACCCCTCAAAAGTACTGGGACATTTTTCCTTTCGACATCATTAGGCTAGGTTTCTAGCACATAGATATCATAGAAATTTGATACAATTCAACACCTTTGAATAATTTTTGGCTGTAATCTCTCCATAGATTTATTGTGGTGTTTTTATTTTGTTAAAATTTTTTTTTATTTATTCTCATGGCTATGTGAGGAATCAAATATGGAAATAAACTAAAGGGGAAAGGGAAATAACAATCCCATGAATCAACTCAAGGAGATAAAGATACCCCATACCTAAATGACAAATTCAAAATCAAAGAAAGTCACATTAACATGTAGTCACAAACATAAACTCTTATAAGTTTAATATAAATACTATATAAGAAAGATTTTTGATCAACTAATAATGTTAATTCACAACTAATTTGTTTATACCAAACATAAATTTATAAATTTATGACATAGACAAACAATCATAATATAAAAGAAAATAAGAATTATCAAACTGGTGATCTTAGTAAAGGATGAGAAACGAGAGTGTTTTCGACAAAAGAGGTTTAGAATGGGGCTTTGTTGTTCTGAGGAGTCGAGGGGTCTATGGCCTGTACCCTTCGGTCATGAGTTACTCCCTAACATGACCATAGGACATATCCTTCACACCCAAGTTTAACTTTTTTCTCAAAACCCTCTTGATCCCTTTCTGACGCCCTACTCTCCTAAAGAGGTTTTGGTCAGCTGGTGAACAGTCTTGGCACAAACGTGTGGCTGGCCTGTAAAATATTAAAGGGTGATCCTATGGCTACTTATGAGGATGAATTTGATTAGTCACCAGATTCGAGTGAGATTATCCCTATATGGGGACATTTGATAGCCCACGAAACTTCCACCTGGTTACAACTATCCACAACAACCCCTCTGGGAACTCTACTACCTTCTTCGTCTTTTGCGGTCCCCCATAACAAATTCTTCTCATAGCTCTCTAGGGTAACATGCTTCTTCCCAGCTTCGGTTTCAAGTTCTTATTTTTGTCTTGGAAGATAAACTTGGGACAATAGATTCTCAGCACAGATGTGATGCAGACGCCCAAAGGCACTCTACATCCACTCACAGGATCATTCAATCACCAAGTGAGCCAGAGCGGCTCTTCTGACTCCCTGCTGGAATCAGCGTTAAAATCAGATCCACAGGTTCTTCCGTTGTCCTCGGTGGCCTCGCACTAACAAACACTCCCTCTTCCCTGCAACAAGAAATGAAATTTCATACTTCGGGGTTTCTTAATTCTTGATGTCATGAGAACCACTGTTCTTGCGATCTCCTGATCACCAATCTTCCGATATGTCGAAACGCCTCTATCAGTGACTAGCCCTCATGATTAAGTCTTGGCCCACATGACCACTTCACATATGACCCTGACCTTATTTCGGGGTATCGCAACCCAAGTGCTCGACCTCTTGTCCTCTAGACCCCCGAAATGCTCATATGTGAAATGCCGATATGGCGCTTCTCCCGGCCTTCTCTCCTCCTTTCGCTATTTCAGGTATTAAAACACCAAAATACTTCGACGCCTTGTCCTCGGAACTCCCAAAGTTATGATTCCCAATTTCTCGAAGTGACATCAGTTGGCCCCGCAACAGAACCTTCCGCCTTGTTGGGGTTTCGGACTTCGCAGTATCGCAAATCCAGATACAAAACTCTTCTGTCCTCTTGAATCCTCGGTGATTGAAATCCCGGTGGATTCCTTGATCTCCTCCACATGTCCCAAATGGATGGACGGTCTAGATCAGATCTCGGGGCTTTGCCAGATGTGAAGTCAAAAAACGCTCACTTCTGTGAGTCCCGGTGCCCGGATCTCCTAAATGGATGATCGCGTGACACGTGTCCTTCCTCAAATCGACAACTGTGATTCTTTCGTTGTTTCAGGACTTGTAATGTCCCGACCTCTTATTGTCAGGACCTCCGATATATCGAACGTCGATATCCCAATGTGCCAATGCCTTTCGGGACTTTCATCTCCTCTACTCTGCTGTATGAGAGTTTAACTCCCTCGCAACTCTCGACAGATCTGACGACTGTCGGGTTCTTCAGCTAAGATCTGATGGTTTTTGTGCACCTTTAGAACTTCTGTTCTTTCTTCCAGGACTTGGAATATTTTTTCCAAATTCTCAAGGGTCTCAACCTTGATTTCTTCTTCCTGCGAGCTCCAAAAATTGAGTTCTCACCTACGCGTATAAAAGTGTTGTTCCTCCTGAGCTTTAAAAACTCTGAAATCTTCAAGGAGTTTTGTAGCCTCTGCACTCCTTGTAGCTACGACTTTGTGCGTAAAAGCACTCACCCTCCTGAGCTTGACCTTCTTTGAAACCTTAATAGGTTTCCACAACTCCTGCACTCCTTGTGGAGTCTCTGCACGCATGAAAGTGCCATCCATTCTGAGCTTTATCCTCGCTCGGACTTCTAAGGAACTCAGTCCTTCCTCTTCTCCTACAGATGGAGAATTTGGATGCCCTCCTGGCTATCCCTTGGCTCAAGAAACCTTTTGCTGAGAGTTTCAGGGTGTTCAACAACCCTGCGAAGATCCCTCTTCTTGGACTCTTCTTCAAATTACAGAACTCAAAAAGTTCTTTTCTCCTGTGCCTATCTGCACACCTTCTCAATGCCCACCTGGCAGAGTATCTTCTTGCAGAATTTCCATCAGTTCTGTCTTCTGTGTCCTCCTTACACCTACTCAATGCCCACTTGGCAGAGCTCTCAGAATTCTTAGTAATTCCGGCTTCTGTCAGAACTCACAGCAGAGTTCTTCTCAATGCATCACTATGCATATGCTCAATGCCCATTTGGCAGAGCTCTCAGAATCCTTAGTGATTCTGACTTTTAATGAACTCAAAACTGAGTCCTCCTTCTGTGCACTCCTTGCACTGGCTCAATGCCCTCCTGGCAGACCTTTACAGAACTCAATAAGAGCTTATGTCTGCAACTGTGTTCTTCTCCACATCCTTGCCCCCTGAGGTGTTCAACAACCTCACAGGTCTTTCTCTCGAGTTGTCGCTTTAAGCTTCTGTGCCCACCTAGCACACCTTTGTCTGACTCTGCAGAGTTTAGAAATGCACCCTCTGTGCACGGCTATCAGAACCTGCAGTGTTCTGTCATGCCCTCCCAGTGTGAAGCCCCAAAGACCTCTCAAGCCTAAAACCATAATAACTCCTGCAAATGCATAAACATAACGTACATTCACAGCATATAAAGAACACTCACGGACATTCATTCAACACCAGAAATATGTAGGAAAAATTGTTGTTTATATTAAATGGCAAATGCCTGTTTGTACAAGGTGTTCTTGAGCATGGCCTGTAACAAGGTCTCGGCTCTTCTCTTCTCTTCTCTATGCTAACTACTACAAAATGAGACCCCAAAAGATCTTTTACCTGAGGGGGCTCTTCGAGCTCTTCCCTCCAATCTACCTACCCTATTCAATAGCATTGAAATGGATGTCTAGTCCACAAATCGGATCTAGATCTCAGCCTTACAAAACATTAAAGGCCTATCTACCTACAGCCTGTGCAAAGGCATGGCTTCACGGCTCAACAGCCTAAAACATTTAATTACATTCATTCAAATTTTAAATGAGGATTGTGCCTCTCTTCAACACGCGATTTGAATTCACTGGTGTGGCTGGCTGGCTGATGTGGAGAGATGCTCCTGCATCAAGATGGCTCCCATCTCCTCTAGCCACATTACTACCTCGCTCTCCAGCAACGTGCTCCCATCACATGATTTCGAAGGTTCTTTCTCTTCTACCCAGTGTGACTTATTCTCTCTTCCATCCCCATCAATAGTCTCTTGGACATGCCCAGATCCTATGGTAAACTTGATGCCTAGAAAGGTGCTGGAGGAACTGGGGGTTCACCCCAAGACTTTGTCGGAAGTGATCTTTGAAAACCCAAGATTTGGGGTTGTGTAAGACCAAGTGTTGGGCCAATACTTTTCTACATATTTCTACCTCCCCTATGTGAATCAAGGCTTCTCCCTAGGTCATGCTCCATTGGAGCCAGAGAGAGGTTTTTCCACCGCAAATATACATTGTTACAACCTCAAAGGCTGGGACTTTAGCCAAAGTGGGGCTTCGGGCTGAAGTGCTCCCTATGATTCAAATTCTGAAGCTCAAGGCACCACAGGGCCAAGAAGAAAGAAGTAGAACAAATGCCTAGGGTCATCTAAAACAGACACTAACTTCATCCTAGGTGAAGACCTTTCTATGGATGGGGTCTTTTTAATGGTAGAAAAAACACTAGTCAGGAAAGCCTATGGACAACAACTCAACAAAAAAACCTTGAGAGCCTGGGTTGCATCAAACTAGGGTGCGAATTCCATTTCTTCGCCCAGTATCTTCCACCTCTCCAGAGGTTGGTTTATGATTATCTTCGCAGATCCCTCTCAGGCCATGGATGTACTCCAAAAAAGTTGGGCGATCAACCCTTCCCCAGTTCTAATGAATCTTTGGAACCCCACCTTTGATGCTACTAGTGAGAAACTAGACTCCATTCTGATCTGGGTACGTCTACTAGGATTGCCTCCGCATCTTTGGTCAGAAAGTTGTTTTCAAGCAATTGGAAATATTTTGGGAGAGTACCTAACTATAGATATGGGATTATTAGACTCAGGTGAGATGACAATGGCTAGAATCCTGGTCTCTCTAAACATTAGGGATGGGTTACAAGAATACCTCAACCTAAAATATTTGGGGCGTACAAGGGTTCAAATTCTAAATTATGAAGGTGTGCCCTTCTATTGCAGAAGATGGCAGGAATATGGCCACATTGTTATAGACTGTAAAAAATATGTTTGAGGGCATTCCAGACACCTTACACATGAAGCCAACAGGCCAGGCTGTGAGCGACAGAAGGCCACCAAGGGAAAATCCTCCCCTTTAGTGTCAAACTCGGTGGGGACCCATTCCCCCACCTTGAAATCTATCCCGGTCTCCTCGACAGCTAAACAAATGGTGTCAACCAAGGATGCTTTGGCTCTTGTTCCAACAGTTGGAGATGAGGCGCACCCAGATCGTAGTCAGGAGACAACACCTCAACATTTGATTGACAACTTCTTCGGTATGTAACTTTCTTTTCCCTGCCCTATAAATGGTATGCTAAATGCTTTCAATTTTCTTTTAAAAGACTGCATACCTTCACCCCATATCCTCCCCCTCACAAACATTATCTCCTTAAAACCCCATTTCACCTCCTCCTCCCTCCCTTCACCTTCGTTGGATGATTTCTCCCCTCGGGCAACCTCTCCTCCTGACTCCCCAACCTCTTGTTCCTTCGAGGAACCTTCCTCCAAGGGATCTGGGAACTCGATCATCCACAACAGATTGATCTCTATCCCTACCTCAGACCCCAGAGGTCTTGGCCGTACTTCGGAACCACTGAAAACAAAAAGGGGCCAATGTAGGTCCTCCCATCTCTCCATAGCAAAATCCCATGCACTAATGGACATTTATTCAGGCCGACAACGGTCTCTCCTCGGGGCTCTTAGAGCAACAAAATCCCTTGTAGGGGTTCCTCCATGAAACTCCTCTCTTTTAATTGTAGGGGTTTAGCGATCCCCCAAAAAAACTCTTCTTTGAAGAGGTTGGTAACTATGCACCAACCTGATGTTGATCTCTTCCAAGAAACCCTAGTAGACGAACTTTCAGCCACAAAAGCAGTCTCTACTCTCTTCTCAGGATGAGCTTTCCTGGGATTGGATGCCTGAGGAAGATCGAGAGGTGTAGTTGTCGGTTGGTGCACCAGAAGTATAAAGCTCTTGAAATCGTGGGATTCTAACTCTTGTTTGGGGATTGAGGTACAAGTAGAAGGACTTGGACTTGAGATCAAAATAATCAATTTGTATGGGCCACACACAAACATGATCCCTTTCTGGAACATTATGTTTAGCAAGGAGCTGTTGAAGGCGAAAAATATAATAATTGGCAGTGATTTCAACTTATCCTTAGTGGAAGCAGGAAGTTGGGGTTCCTCGACACACCCAGAACCCCAAGCAGAGTTTTTTATCCATTTCTTGGCTTCCAAAGGCTTTATTGATATCGCACTAGTCAAATTGCTCCCCACATGGAGGAATTTAGGAGTTGGGGTGGCTCATGTGGCCAAAAGAATAGAACACTTCTTGATCATTGAATCGATGTCGATGATTCCTTTCCAATACCACCAATGAATTGGAAGTGAGGGGGAATCGGATCACTCCCTATTCTGGTTTCTAGTTGAAGCCCCCCCCAAAAAATATGACACCCCCCTTCAAATTCAACTCCACTTGGCTCAAGGAATAAAGATTCCAATTGTTGGTAAAATCAAACTAGACCCCTTTATAGGATACTATTGGAACTTCGACAACCATCTAATTCATGGATAATTTAAAAAAAAATAAAAAAATTGGCCATTCCCTGGGTAAAAACAAAACAAAAAGAAGAAGAGCGAGAAATCAAAATCATTGAGGACCAGCTGGAGGTAATTTATCAAGACTGAATCTGGGTTCTCCTTAGAAGCTTCACAGGAAAATTTGAGGAACCTAGAGGGAAGATGAACAAAAATAATGGAAGACCAACAAGCAACCTAGAGACTTAAAAGTAGGACAATTTGGCTAGCGAATGGGGACGAGAACACCAAATTATTCCATGCCTTTGCCAAAGGATGAAAAACTGCCAACACAATTTGGAGCCTAAAGGATCAGGAGGAAAAATCAGTCACCTCCTTTGAAGGGCTAGTAAATATAGGAAAGAGACACTTCCAGACATTATTCAAAGAGGATGGAAGGGACAACATAACTGATATCATAAAAATGGACCTCTACTTTCCTAGCTTTGTGGATGAGGAAGGGAACCGAGACCTATATGAAGAAGTCACTGAAGCCGAACTCAAAGACACTGATCCAGATTTATGTAGGAATGAAATGTAAGAAGAAAATAACAGAGTATGCACAATAGCATTGCAGAGAACACAGTGATACAGTAAACACACACACTTCTATTAATTAATGAAATAGAGAAACTGTAAAACTATTGAACAATACATAGCTAGAACGGTGGTAGCATATCTCTGATAAGAGATGTGGCGGCTACATTCATCTATGACCAAGATGATTGCAAAAAGAGGCCAAAGGGCCTTATTTATCAAAATTAGGAAGGTAGAAACCAAAAACCTAACCCTAGAAGATGAAACGCCAAAAGTCAAGTGGGCCCTGTTTAGGTAAGTTAGTCCATCAACTTCTCGTAGTCATAACTATTGCATACGATCTCCGTTTGGGGTGCACGATAGCTCGTTGGAAAGATCTATCCGAGGTCTACAATGCCCAAGAAAAAATAGCATCATAAATGCTATTTTTTGAGAGAAACATACCCAAAAAAACATCGTTTAGGGCCTCAAAATGGCCCCGAAAGTTCAGGACCCGAAAAAACTGCTAAAAATAGTAAATTACTAGAAATGCCAGAAAACTATTTTGAGCCAGATGGAAAGGTGGGCGGCTACCAATACCCATCTGGATCATTCCTCCCCCCTTAAGAAGCAATGGTCCCCATTGCGTCAAGTGCCGAGATAAGATGGGGGAATTTCAACTGAATTTGGCTCCGGGTGAGCCACTTGCCCTGATGCAGGAACTGCCCAGCCTTCACGACTCGATAGAGCTAGACACGTTGCTGGCGAGTTCCCTTGACCTGTGAATCCATGATCCGATCAACTTTTTTCTTCTCCAAACAGTCAGGGTTGAGTTCTGTTGTTGCCAACTGCTCGGCCACTTCTGAGGTGTCCAACAATGGTGGAAAATAAGGGCGAAGGAGCTCAACATTGAATACAGGGTGCAAGCCAAGAAATGGAGGGATGCTTAATTCAAAAGCATTATCCCCGATAGCCTTGGTGATAGTATATGGCCCATAACGAAGTGGGCGTAGCTTGCGATGAGGTCTCATGAGTCTTTCTTTCTGCAAATGCAACCAAACCTTATCACCCACTTGGTATGTGTGTGGCACCCGATGCTGGTCATGATGCTGCTTGTACTTGGCATTGGATTTTTCCAGAATGTCATGGACTTGTTGGTGAATGTGTTGGATCAGTTCCACAAATTTGGTGGCTTTCTCAACCTCAGTATGAGCTCGACAAGATGTTGCCTGTGTGGAGGCAATGGGCAGAGCTACATTGATGGGGGCCAATGGTTGAAACCCCATGCATGCTTGAAAAGGGCTATGACTGGTAGAGCTGTGAAGGGCTCTGTTGTATCTATGTTAAACATATGGCAGGTTCTCGTCCCATGTGCGAGGGTGTTTAGAATTATACATCCGCAAGATATGCACAATCATGTGATTCACTACTTATGTCTGCCCATCAGTTTGGGGATGGAAGGCTATCGACTGTGTGAGCTTGGTATCCATAAGTGACCAGAGGCTGGACCAAAATGTGCTAAGGAACTTGCTATCGTGATCTGAAATGATAGTCTGGGGTATCCCGAAATGTACCCAGACGCATTCAAAGAAGAGTTTAGCAGTGGCTTCGGCAAAGATACTTTTCTTGCAGGCAGACAAAATGGCCAATTTAGAGAAGCAATCCATGACCACAAACACACAGTCATTCCCATGCTTGGTTGGAGGCAGTCCTGACATGTAATCCATGGAGATAGATTCCCAAGGCCCATTGGGAACAGGAAGAGGGGTATACAACCCTTGCTTCTTAATGGATGGTTTGGTGATGGTGCAGGCAGTGCAGGATTTGATATACTTTCTGACATCTTGTCGGAGCTTTGGCCAATAAAAATACTTCTGCAACACTACTATTGTCTTTTCGGTGCCAAAGTGCCCTGTGACCCGACTGTAATGTACTTCCCAGATCAGCTTCGCGCGCTCACTTGAAGGAACACAGAGGTGGCCTAGGTGGCATAATAGTCCATCCTGGAGATGAAAATTAGTCACTGGAGTGTCTTCACAAATTGCTTGATGGGTGGCCGAAAAGTCAGGATCACTTTCATATAAGTGAGACCACCCAGAGGTTTCATGGCCACAAGAGTTAAGCACTGTGGTGAGTGCACCCACAGGTGGTCGACTGAGGTAATCAGCGACATGGTTGGTGCTGCCCTTCTTATATTTTATGTTCAGGTGAAATTGCTGCAGGTATGCAGACCACTTTTGGTGGCGGTCATTTTGCAATTTCCCTTGTGTTTGCACAAACTGCAAGGACTTGTGGTCAGTGTGAATAACCGTCTCTTTGCCTAAGATGTAATGCTTCCATTGTCGGCAAGCTTGGACAATGGAGTACATTTCCTTGTCATAGGTGGGGTACTTTCGAACTGTATCTGAAAGTGTCTCATTGTGATATGCCACTGGATGGCCATGCTAAGTGAGGACTATGCCAACAACATAATCTGAAGCATCTGTCTCAATTTCAAAAGGTTGTTGCAGATCCGGGAGAGTAAGGATGGGCGTTGAACACAAGCGCTGCTTAAGTTCCTCAAATGCTTGTTGCTGAGTAGGGGACCAAAATAATTTGGCTTTAGCCCCACCTTTGGTCACGTTGCTAAGGGCCCAGGCAATGTTAGAGAACCCCAACACGAACCTGCGATAAAAGTTGGCCAACCCTAGGAAGCTGCGGAGCTCTATAATGGTCCTTGGGGTCGACCAGTTGCAAATGACTTGGATCTTGGCCGAATCCACATGCATACCTTGTTCATTCACAATGTATCCCAAATACTGAATTTCCTTCATCCCGAATGAGCATTTTTCGAGATTGGCATATAACTTGTGCTGTCGCAGGGTGCAAAGGACTTCCTCAATATGTTGTAAGTGGTCTTCCCATGTTTTGCTGAAGATGAGGATATCATCGAGATAGACGACCACAAAAGAATTGGTGAATGGTTGCAGTATATCATCCATCATCCTCATGAAGGTTGTTGGAGCGTTAGTTAAGCCGAAAGGCATGACCAACCACTCGAAAAGGCCTTCCCGAGACTTGAAGGCAGTCTTCCAGACATCAGTCACCTCAATTGGGACCTGGTGATAACCAAAATTCAGATCAATCTTGCTGAAATACTTGGTACCCTTTAGTTGACCAAGGAGATCATCAATCCAGGGGATAGGATACCGATTCCGGACTGTGATTTTGTTTAAATCTCTGTAATCAATACAGAGTTTCCAAGTCCCGTCCTTTTTCTGTACTAGCACAATCGGGCTCCCGCAAGGTGAGGAGCTTGGTCGAATATGCCCTTTTCAGAGTAATTCCTCGATCTGGCGCTTGATCTCTTCGTTTTCCATGAGGGAACATCTATAAACTGGCCCGTTCGGCACAGGTGCCCCGGGTATCAAGTCAATGGAATGCTTGACTTGACAATGGAGCGGCACTCCGGTAGGGGAAGTGAAGATGTCTTGGTATGATTCCATGATCTTGTCTACTTATCTGTGTTGTGCAGAGTGACCCTATGTAGAGGTGGTAGATGTGGCTGCGGTCTTTCGTTTCCTTTCTGGATGAATCATCAGGAGGATGAATTTGTCAGTCTAGGAAATCACCTTCTTGCACTACTTAGCTGAGATGAGAGAGATTGCGGTAGTGGGAACTACCTCTGGTATCCAGTAGCGTTGTTTTCTCAAAGTAACAATGACACTATGAGGCCTGGATTCATACACAGCATGGCGTTTCTACATATATGGTTGTCCTAAAAGAACATCAAAAACTTCAAGTGGAGCAACATCACACATTACCTCATCTTTGAAGGGTTTGATGCCGTATGGTAGGCGACACTGTTGGCTAACGCGGATGTCTCGCCCTAGAGTGAGCCACCCAATGTTGTATGGTTGCGGATGTGGCAATGTTGGCAGGTTCAGCCGCTTGACGACTTCTACTGAAATCAGGTTCTTATGGCTTCCACTGTCAACAATGACATGTAATGGCTTCCCTTGTACCCACATCTGTGAGTGGAAGAGATGCTCCCCTTCTTCTGTCTCCTCTGGATCGTCGGGCTGGATCTTTGTGGTGGAAATGGTGATGTTGGGTTCTGCTTCAATGATCTTCCTTCCATGATTTGTCTCTGATTCCGATTCAGATCCTGGATTTGACTCGGGTGCTTTCATCTCGGTAAGCAATGATTGTTTCGCATGACACTCATCGAGCAATACTATGTCATTAAACATTCAGGGTTGAGTTCTTTTGTTGCCAACTGCTCGGTCACTTCTGAGGTGTCCAGCAATGGTGGAAAACTATTTTGAGCCAGATGGAAAGGTGGGCGGCCACCGATACCCATCTGGATCAGACACCCTTCAAATCTTTCAAAAAGATAAAATCCCAGGCCCAGACAGATGGTCAATCAAATTTTATTTGGGCTTCTTTGATCTGATCGGAGGCGATATTCTCAAAGTCATAGAGGAATCCAGATTAAATGGAAAAATACATAGCCCACTAAAAACCACCTTTATAGCCCTCATTCCCAAAGTGAATGATCCTCTCTCCTTTGATGATTTCAAACCCATATCACTCTGTAACTGCATCTACAAAATCATAGCCAAAGTTATAGCCCGTCGGATGAATCCCCTCTTCTCATCATCTATGTCAAAAGAACAATTGGGTTCCTTGAAGGTTGTCAAATCCATGAAACAATAGGGATCGCTCAGGATGGAGTTCATATCCTGAAGACCACAAAAGCCAAGGGCACTGTCTTAAAGATTGATCTCTCCAAAGCCTTCGATGGGGTAAATCTATCCTGCATTCGGCTCCTTCTCACTCACCTCGGGTTTGAGGTTACTTTCATTAAATGGATAATGGCCTCCATCACTTCTGTTTCTTTTGCAATTCTCATCAATGGAGTAGCCTCACCCTTCTTCACCTCTAAAAATGGTCTATGCCAAGGCTGTCCTCTCTCCCCAATCCTCTTCCTCTTAATGGTCGAGGGTCTGAGTAGGGCCATAGAAAATGCGGTAAGAGTAGGGGATTTCTAAGGAAAACATTTAACCATTAGTATGAAAATCACACATCTATTTTTTGTGGATGACATCCTCATCTTCTGCAGTGGTCAAAGGTGTGATGCAGAAGTTCTAGCAAAAATTCTCTCCCTTTTTCGCTCATCTATAGGTATGCAAATAAACTTCCAAAAATCTACTCTCCCATTCTGCAGTAGTCCTGGTACTTCTTTAAAAATTTAGTCTTCATCTCTTCCCAGGATCTAATGCTATATTCTCCCAAACTCATGAACCAACGTAATGCAGAATCTTTCAGGGTGGCAGGGAATAACTTCAGTTTATGCGCATCT